>VWRL01001682.1:0-25000 GCA_011833715.1 Carcinoscorpius rotundicauda | reverse complement strand
CTAATAATTCAAGAATCCTTCGTTATATAATTTTATATCTAGTTTGAGAGTATTTCTATATATTATAAATTATGATGAATATTATACTAAGTACAGATCTTTTTCTATTTATTGGAATGATGTACTTGTATATGTTATGGATACCTTAAAAATATATCTCACGGATACTTTATATATAAACATGTTACTGGTACTTTTCATATGTGTAACTGATACTTTATATATATGTATATATATATATATGTTACTAACACTTTACATATAAATGTTACTGGTTTCTCACATATATGTTAAAAATACGTTTTTCTCTCTGTTATTTGTTTGTTAGTTTGTTTTGAATTTCGCACAAATCTACTCGAGGGCTATCTGTGCTAGCCGTCCCTAATTTAGCAGTGTAAGACTAGAGGAAAGGCTAGTAGTCATCATCACCCACCGCCAACTCTTACGCTACTCTTTTATAAACAAATAGTGGACTTGATCGTACCATTATAACACCCCCACCGCTAAAAGGGCGAGCATGTTTGGTGCGACGGGGATGCGAACCCGCGACCCTCAGATTACGAGTCGCACGCATCAACACGCTTGGCCATGCCAGGCCTCTCTATGTTGTTGCTGTGTACTTTCTATGTGTTTTGGTTGATACGTTGTGTCTCGTTCTTGGTTGTTAGATGTAAACTTTCTGTAAGAATTAATGTTTTACTTTCTAGTTTTATTAAGTTAAAACAGCATTCACATTTAAATCATCACTGTTTTGTATTTCTCCCTCAAAGTACATTTGTTCTATACCTTTATTCTGTAGCTAATAACAGATACAATTTATTGTGTTCAAATATGTTTTGTTATAATGTAAAATTTCATTAATCACATGAATATTGATTTTAACAGATCAGAGAAATGAAAATACAATAATTATTATACTGTTGGATGTAACTTCAAAGGAGATTCCAAAGTACTTATGTCTGAATTCAAACAAACAGTTTACATGTTATGATAGAAATATGAATTATAAGTTATGTTCTTCTTTGTCGTTCAGGAACCTGTTACAATGTTTATGTCTGGTTTGTTGTTGATTAAGGTTTGTAATAGAACATTTAATAAAAACTACATAATTTATAATAAAAAGAGGTAGCTAAAAGTTTGAAACTTCTCTATGTTTCTAATGAAAAAGTAATGTACTTTTGTTTATGATTATATAGTTTACAACAACTAAAATGAGCCTTTTAATTATTTTAACATGATTTCACGTATGAAACACCAACATAAAGCTAAACAAACATGTTTCTGCACCTTGCTTTTTATAAGATCTAACCTAATAGCTCTTAAATTAAAAAAATAAATTTACATTCCATTTGTTGCTACATTTGAATATAAAATTAAAAGTAAGTAATGTTAACAACAAAGTAATAGATAACATTGCCAGATGTTTTTATTGCTAATTAACGAATGTATAAAATAATGATTACATTAATACGACACATTTTAGATTATTCATCTAATGTTGTGGTCATGTTTGTTATAACATGCAGTCCACAGCTGTGAGAACAATATATTTAATTTGTTAGTTTACAAATTGAGGGTTACTTTAATGTCTTTGAAAAGATGATTTTTAAGTACTATAAGAGATGCAATGGAAGGTACATGTTGGACATGTAATCATCGAGTTCTATTTAAACGTGAAGAACAATGTAACTATATGTGATTGAAGTTTTACGTAAAGAAATATCCGTAAAACAAAAAAGTAGATTGGTTTAGAAATTAATAATAGGAGATTTTATTGACAAAGTAACGAAAGTGTTGAATATGATTATATTTTGTGAAGTGTTCTGAAACATGATTGGTTTAATTTGTTTATGACGTAATGTTTTTCGGCTAAGATTTACAAAAAGATAAATACTGACAAATAAAATATCAATATAAAATGTTATCATCGATACGTCTTCTAATAATGTCATTTTCTTCACTGTTTGAAGCTATGAGGACATAGCATGAAGAAGAGGTTTTGTTTGTTGTGATGTTCCTGGAACCTAGTGTGGTTCTACTAATGTTACAAGGGGAGTTGGAGAATTAACTCTGAGAATATTCAGTATTCACATGGAATTTTATCATCAATAAAAAATAAATAATGCAATTAATTCCTGCGTTTCGTTGTTGTTAAAAGTTAACAAAGAAGGATCGAATACTGAATTTTATAATTATAAGTTATTTATGTTAAAGCCTCTTTTTAAAGAAGAAGTTGCCTATAAATATATTTAGAAAATATTTGAAATTATCACTTATCTGTTCAATAAAAGATTGTCAAGCAGTTTAAAACAGTACATAAAATTTTAAATTTTAATCGTAAATATTAGAAGTCTCTATCAGATAAATCCGCCTTCGATAATTACTTACTATTTCAATGTATTAAGTGTGAACGTTATCGACAATCAAATACATTTTTTGGACCATAATATGTGATGAAAAATTTTCATAACATATTTCATTAATATTTTATAATTGAACCTACATCTTAATCGTCAAACCGATAGATAATAACTGATGATAAGTAGTTAATAATCGCTTATATATGAAAAAAAATACCTGACATGTGACATCTGTACTTTTGTTTCATTATAAAAAGATCGAAATAAAAATGTCATTAAAAAAATGACACAGGGCTTCATAATTCTGAGATAGTATCATTATGAATCACTGTATTATCAAAACTATTTAAGTTTAATATTATGCTACGGTGAAACGTAAGAATTGTGAATCGATTTACCATACAAATAAAGGTATTTAACCTTATTTCTTAATGACTGAGTAAAATAAAAAAACAAGCTATAACCACACTTAATACATACAATTAAGGTTATCTACGTTTGTGACATTATAACTAAGATGTATGAATCACGTGGTTATGTTCTGAAGAGTTTCTTGTTTCATAACAATAAAGTTAAACAACGGAATGTTTCACTTCTCTTACATGTCAAAACAAAACAAATATCTGAAGTTTTTGTAATAAGAAAAAACTGCATTGGTCTATTTGTCGTGTTCATTATTTGCAATAAAATCTCACATTTAATCGTTCTGAGTACTTACACTTACTGCTCTTCCTTTGAGGACTATTTGAAGAAATTGTGTTAGTTCTTACAGAATCTAGCTTCATGAAATTACAAAAATAGTAAACATGAAACATTTGTGTTCTGATGATAATAGTATAATTTAACGGAAACTTGAAGGTGAATTTTACTGAAAAACGAAATCTTTGCATTTAAAACAACTACTCATACTGATTAATTGTCCAGGTTCCATTTTTTATAAATATATGTGCTAAAAATGAAACATACAATTTGGTGCAGAAAGAACCCTTTCCGAGCGGCAATCCGAACGTTTTAATTTTTACTTTTGCCGCTGGGAAAAATACTATGACATAATAGTCACCAAACAAACCACCAACGCCAGCGCGTTGTATGTAAATAAACATGGCCAGTGCATACGGGGAAACAGAGGCGGAGTTTTTCACTTTGTGTTCTGAACAATGTCGAGTAGCGCCATATCAATTCCAACCTACTCTGAAGGAAGCTAGAAGAGTTACTTTTGACACAGATCTGACAAGTTCTAGTGATGAGGAAAATTCCACAGGCAAGAGTAGTGGAACTGTGAGTGATACTGAAGAAATAAGATTATATATTAAAACAACTTGCTTTATGACGTTTATGAGATCTACATTTAATATGACTATGTCAAAGTACTGTGTTAAGATTAAGTTTATTATGATGAGTTATGGAAATATGTTAAGGAGTTTACATCTCATTGTTAACAAGTATACATTTTTTTTAAAATACATAACATTTACTTGATTACTTCAACATATTCAAAACATAGTATTATTTCAATTTATGGTAAAATGGTAAATTTGAAAAAATGGAATCCTTCGAACTTTTCCACATTTACAAATGATAAAAAAACATCTACAGAATGATCTACTAACTTTTATACTTGGAATATACTCTATTTCAGAAAGAATTGTCCACTGTCTGGACTCTGAACTCAAGATTTTACTGACTTTCAGGTGCCACAAATACAAAACACGCTCATGAAAGTGAAATGTATATGTCTAGTTACATTCTTCAAAAGCTTGTACTTATTTAAAATTATTGTAAATATATTATAATATACTAGTTATTGTTTATTCCTTTAAAATGCACACATACTGTTAAGTTTGTTGTGTTTGTGAGGGCAAGGGATGGCTTCAGAGGGGTTAAACCTGTATGCTGCAGGCTTAGATCAGCCCTCAGCTCTACACGAGGAAAGATGGTGGGGACGTTCCTATCTACTGCCGATGAAACAACTGCTTGAAACCCACGGAATCCAAAACAGTGGGATCCGACACAAAACCTGAGCATTCAAAGTGATCTTGACAAAGCTTTGTATGGTGTGAAGGAGTTCAGATTTTCTTTTGGACCATCCGCACCCACTGTCACCGCACCGTTTTTACAACCATAAGCAACGCAATAAACCATGTTATCATAAAACAAACATAAAATAACAATATCAAGACAAAAAATAGTCTCACAAAATATATAACCCAAAAAAACACCGATAGATTTACATAAAACACCAGCACGGAAAGGAACAAAATGGTCGAAGCGCAACGAAGTGTGTTTGGCAACTATTGCGTCATAGTTATAAAACGTCACAGAAAAAGACAAACGACCAAGAGGATATTGAGTTCGAGGACTCTCATATTTTATTTTATTTTTTACTCAAAATTGTTTGTTTGTTTTCGAATTTCGCACAAAGCTACTCGAGGGCTATCAATGTTCTTCTTGATTCGGATAATAAATAATATAATGTATTTCGCTTATTCAAGACTCTACAGTAAATGAGACGGAGAAGAAAAATATTCATTTATTATCAACAGATGAAATACACAAATATATTTGGCTTTTTTTTTATAAGTACGTATTTGTACAATAATCTGTCACAGATGGGTCTATAACACAAATCGAACCCTGTAATTTAATATAACAAGCTATCAAGGTTTACAGTTTCTGAACGATTTAGTTTGTTTCGAATTCCGCACAAAGCAACAGGAAGGTTATCTGCGCAAGCTGTCCATAATTTAGAAGTGTAAGACCAATCACCACCCACCGCCAATTCTTGGGCCACTTTTTACCTACGAATAGTTATATTTACCATCACATTATAACGCCCCCACGGCTAAAAGAGCGAGCTTGTTTGGTGTGACAGGAAATGGAACTCGCGACCCTCGGATAACAAGCCTAGTACCTCAACCACCTGGTCATGCCATTCGATTACTGAACGGAAGGAAACCCCCCAAAAAAAACATTGGCTTTCCAGGAAAATGAAGAATGTGTTTAAATTACCGAGATGTCTTTACTATTGAACACTATATTTGTAAAGTATTTGTGTTTGATAGCGTAGTAAAACATATATAGCAGTCAAAAACAATTAAATACGAATCTTTTATTCACTCATAAAGATAAAGTAATGCAGTGATATCTTTCTTAAAAAATTGTATAATGCAACGTCGTTCATGGTAAGATCTCAGAACATAGAATGAAAAATCCATTCCTCATGTAAATAATTTCCGAATTTTAAAACCACATTCCACTATAAAATGTTCTGTGGCATTTATAAAATAGTTATTAAATGTACTTTAAAGTTCTGAACGTGGCCATCAGGTTAACATGCTCAGACTATGTTTCATTCCAAGCATCGTCGAGACCTTATCACGGTGAGGGGTATGCTGACGTCATAGCGCTATAACGTGATTGCTTTTTATAGCGAGCGTACGTGGATCCAGAATGTACCATTTCGTTTTCGGTTTTTCGACAAATAGCTGAAGTTTTAGACGTGTGAATTCATTCCTGCCATGTTTCCTTCATAACACAAGCTTCCTTCTAGGTCAAGATCATCAGTACTCTTGGTAATTCTTGACGGATTAACGTTGGATTTTATCCCCTTATCGGATTAGGAGGAGGAGGTATATTACTGCAGTCTTCAATACTTCAGGACCACACTAATCTATGTAGACCGTAGAATGCAAATATAAACGTCCAGTGCTCTCATACTAAAGGTTCGAGTAGCTTATGCTCAGTATTTATTCACAACATTCATTTGTCTATAACTCCATCTGAAATTCAACATTAACTAAAAACAACATCTGTAGCACACTGAATCTACTTCAAGACCACATGATTACCAACACATTTTGTAAAATTGGTGACTGAGCATAAACAGGTAGCTGTTTTTATAATAAACCACGAATTATCCTACAGTATTTTCACTTTAGTGACGAACGTCTCCGGTGTCGACCAACTATATTTCGAACATGTCAAGTCTATCAATCAGAGTACCCCTCATCCAGTAAGCTTTCATCTCCATGTATTTCAATTATCTCTGCTGCCAGCAGCATTTCTGCACTTAATGCTAAGAAAAAAGACAATTATACTCCGACCAACGTTAAAATTACTTTTTAACAGGGACCCAAAAAAAGAAGACAGCTTCATGCCAGACTCAACCCACGCTTGTTAAGACATGAGATATCAACATCAAGTTCAGCAAGAAGACACCAATCAGATTCGTAAGAAGGTACCAATTGTCCCAGGCAGAAATAGAACGACTTATCGTTACAAATAGAATCGATCACTCTCTTTGTGTTTTTTAGAAAGTTCACTGATCTTGATTTCCTTTTCAGCATCTTCCCGGCACGATGAGGGCAGCTTTTTCGGCGCCCTTATCGTGATTGTAAATTTTTTTGGGGTACCCCTATTTTTCCCAAAGCAAGTTCTGAGGTTCTTGGAGTTATAGATCTTTGTCCTACTGTGCTGTTTTCATAATTTGAGGTAAATATTTAACCTCATGCAGACCACTAACGTACCTTCGCCAACAGATTGCAACATAATTTGTTAATTTTAATTTTGTCGGTTTAGTCATTAATCATAAGGCCAGTTAAATTTACTTCACGAGTAGGGCGAAGAGAAGGTCCCTTCTGACCGTCATCGATTGCTTTGCATCTCTTCTTGAGATGATAAGTGTTAAATTGGAATACCTGACACGATTATTATTTATTTATTTATTCCAGAATGTCGGACAAACAAACCGGCTGTTTGGCTGACAGAATGGCACACACAGTGTTGTTTTTCAAAACAAAATTGCTGGAAGAGGATTTTCTAGAAGCCAAATATTGTTATGAAGGCATAGATGAACATTCAAATACTCAGATTAAAAGATGGTGCAATGTCGTCTGCTCCCAGTCACGGGAAACCATGCGGTTCTGTTAGAAAGGTAAGGCGGCTTTATCAATGTTTGTTTCTCATTCAAACAAGTTACGTTCAACTTCCATCATCGTATGTAACGTGAGAAACATATACTCAATGGAAAAAACAGTTTGTTTTCATTGGTATGATATACCCTTTTACATGAAATCGACTCTGAGCAAGTGATAATTTATATGTAACCTGTTACACATGGGTAGAAAACTCCGTCATTATTTTACCAAAAAGTTAACAGAAATTTACATTTTTGGAACAACATCAATACTAAGCAATTCTTTTTAGCATCTAAAAATGTGACATATAGAGTCGCAAAATGTAAAACGCCTCACGTCATCAAAGAAGAAATAACGTTAGCAGCTCCAATGGATATTGTAAACATTATAGTTGGTGAGTGTGCTGGAAGACAGTCTTTTCAACAGTCTTTTTAACCAACAATAGTACAAAATGAGGAATCCAACACAAGCGATAAAACCTCAACGATCAGCTAATTGATAAAAATGAAAAAAAGGAATTCGAGTTACAGCTAGATGGAGTGATGAATAGTTACAAAGATGCTCATTTAATTTACTAGACACTGAACCTAGTCCTGAAAAGTGTGTTGCAATTAAGGTAAGTTATAAAAATTCGGCTCCAGAAGGCTAGTTTTTAAAAGAAACTATGTGAAGATATGGGACCTGAGCACACTTATCTGTTCTACAACTGTAGTTTTCCATGGTCATCTCATGGGAATATACTGTCCTGTGTGTTCTAATTACAACAGTTATTCTTTTCTTTTCTGGAAGAAAAAGAACACGAATGTACTAAAAACTTCTTGGGCACTGATTTTTCTGTCAAAATTAGCATACCTGTGTAATCTCTTCGAGAAACTTACTATCTTGAATCTTTCTCTGCAGGAAAGCAACACGCACTCTGAAACTTGAAGAAAGTGTTTCAGTTTTGTGAAAAGTCACTACTATGGAGAATAAAAACGAATTAAGATGGTGGAAAAGACAATTTTCCTCAGCTGCAGCAACTTGTTACATCTAATGAAGTTGATTTGACCCACGAACTAAAATTTGTTTTAGGGAAACACCTAACACAGCTCAAAGACTATTTTGGAAATTACTTTCCTGAAGATATGGAAAAGTTTGCTATAGTTCAAGACCCATTTCATGGTAAGTCTCCATCGGAATTTACACCTCAAGAAGAAAAACTTTCACTGAAGTGTTTTGTGACAAGTCTTTAAAAACACATTTTAGTTGCATGGAACTAACTGAGAATTAGATATCAGTAGAAGATGAATATTCACTGCGAAGAGCTAATGCTCACAGAATTCTAATTGTAATTGCAACGACATATATTTACGAAGCTTGGTTTTTGGCGATTGCTGGAATGAAAAGTAACCACCGCTCAAAATTCAATCTGGGACAGTTAATGTTGCTGGTGTCCATTGTTATTCCCTTGTTTGACAAGCTGTGCAGTGTCTAACAGTCACACACATCCCAATTTTAATTGCGGTTATTTAAAAATCAACTAAAAATATTATTTTTACTTTCAATTTATGTGTATTATCATGTAAAACGATCCCTAAGTTGTTAGGATAGAAATACTTTTTAAGAATTATTTTTTTTGGATCTAGCTTTTTCATACATATAAGTGTATGGTTTTATTTTTTTTTTCAAAGAACGCCGTAAAAACATTTATGTAACACTAAAAGCGCTATAAACCGAGAAAGATTGGAATACTCACAAAACGCATTATTGATAACGTAGTAAACCATAAAAATAGAATATCATAGCGAACGACCGCCTCCGTCAGTGGTATAGAGGTATTTGCATACGTACACAATGAGAAACCGAGTTTTGACACCTTTGATCCAAAATACAGATACCCCATTCAACGGCTTTGTGTTTTATTTCAAACAAAACCATAGTGAATATTTGTCCACCAGAGTCCATAAACAGGCCTTTTTTCACAGTGTATTTCTGCATATGGTTTTAACATATGGTTGTTAACTGTTGTGTCTTGTACTTCTTGAAAGTTTCCAAGTATTACCTTCATTGGTTCATGTACATTCTGTACTTTATATGTTTCAACTATCTTTATATTTATATTTCATTCTCATATTTTTTCTTTTAATAATTCGCAAATATCAGACTCGTCAAATTCTGCACAATAAACAAGCAGATTTGTTTACATTTCTCGTTAGTTCATGAAATAAAATATGATATCTTAGGAACAATTTCGCCCTTTATCTTCATAACAGATCGTGACAGGATGACAATTTCCAATACCGATCCGGAATTGGTAAAAACCTGTCGTGGATTCAACAGTTTTGCCCTTTTTTCAAATTGAGGTTTCATGTTTCTGGATATCAGAACAGAAAGTTATAAAAATTACCGTCATTTTAACACAAGATACTGAGGTATGTTGTGATGTAATTTTTATTTTCTTCACGTGTTTAACATGTTGTGATATATACCTTGTCTTTAACATATATGTTTTTCAAAAGAGACTTGGCTTCAATATTCTTAAACACCAGAAGCATGGTACTGAACATTTTTCTTATTGTCTCGGTTATCGGTTTTTAATAACAAATATGTCTGGAGAATAAGACACACGTTTCATGGACAATGGTTATATTGTTTTCATTTTTTCGTGTATTCAACAATAACATTTTACTCTTATGAACACTTTGAAAGCATGTTCTGTTTTTAAATTTATCTATGCATATATGTATTTAATAAATTATATTGTACATTTTAACTTCATGTTTATTAAGCTATTGTATTGTATTGTAATTCTACAATAGCCACATAATTTAACCTGTTATTACGATTTATTTATAACTGGGAGGTAAATTAGACTTTCAATAAGTAAGGGAATTAACACTTTAATTAAAATAAAGTCCAGAAGAACTTTTCGAGTTAAGGCTAAAACGTTCCAATATACCGGTAGAAAAATGTTGGCGATACAATTACTATATTTACATCTATAGAATTCACACTTAGATTTTTCAAACACGTTAGCTGTATACATCCTAATATAAAGTGCACCTGTTAACAGGAAAAAACTAACCAAAAACATTTTAAACCTCAAGATCACAAGAACCGATACAGAATTTGTTCATATTTAATTACTATAAAATCTATACAACTGAAAAGATTGTACACAAGTAACATAAACATAATAAATAGAAAAATATAAAATTATATAAGTAACTTTAACTCGTCTGAAATTTGATGCATTTTTAAGATTATTAGAAGTCGTCTTAATATTGTTGTAATGTCAATTTAAACTTCATGCGTTGACTAATATGATATATAAATTATTGTTATCTTACAGTTGGTTGTAATAACACTTTAATCTTTTAACGGACAAATTAATTTGAAATTACATGAAATATAAATAGGTTTGAAATGGTACATTTTAAAAGATTAGTAAGTTTTCATAAACTGAACCGAATACAGTGTTATGCGGGATAGTTAATCACCTGTGTACTGTATTATTACTATCAGAATAATTTGTTTCTTAGTTTGATTATATTCAAAATAGCAACTGATTGTCTTAACGCCAGAACTAAAACCTAAGTGGTAAAGAACAGGTAGTCGTCTGGTGTTTGGTTAAACGTATCTAATACAGATATATCTAAAGTATTGTTATGGACCACATATTATATAAGAAATATATTCTTACATTCTAGTACATAGATGTGACTCAAATATTTAGAATTCTATACAGTTGAAATGAATAGAATTCGGAACTATAAATAAAATTGAAACGTACTGGAAGTTATTTTGTAATATATTTTATTTATCTAATAAAAAAGAATGAATAGTAGGGTTACGGTCAATTGATTAACCACTGCAAACATTTTTACTTCATAAGGCTTCACTTTCCCGTTAGGATGCTATTTAAAAAATATGTATATATTTCACCCATCAATAAAGCTGAACATCAAATTTAAATTATTGGTAAAACATTGACAGTGTTTTTGATACTATTGAATGTATTATCTATTAAAGAAGTGTAATAATACGTTTAAAATAAATGCCATTATTTTGTCACAACTAAACGACTGTTATTTATTTAGTTTGAAACTTTATAGTTTGTTGTTAATATTCAGATGTAGGTTTGACTGAAGAAACGTCACTGATAAATGCAAAAAAATGAAATAAAATACAATACACCTTGTGGTCTGGACGATTTACTCCAGTGTTGATTATGCTTGGATGTGAAGCACAATAAGTAATTCTCGAAGCTAACGCCCTGTTTTGTACAGTTATAATAGTTACCGTTAAACTAGCACGCTTCATGTCCTTTTCCAACTGCTATCCATCTATTATTACACAATATTTTGTTCATTACGCAAATATTGTTCTATATTTTCAACATTTCTCGTCAAAAATGTGCAGGTGGTTACGACGCTAGATTAGTTAGCCGAGAGTCGTGAGTTCGAATCTCTGTCACACCAAAACTGCTTGCCTTTTCAGTCGAAATAGTGTTATAATGTCACGGATAGTCCTAATATTCGTTAAAGAATGATTAGACAATAGTTGGGTGTAGGTGTTGATGACTAGCTGCCTTCCCTCTTGTCTTACAAAGCTAAGTCAGAGACGGCAAACGCACATAGCCCTGGTGCAGCTTAGGCTGAAATTTAAAAATCAAGCAAAGAAACAAACAGTTTGTCTTCTTGCTTTAGGCGAGAGGAATCATCTAAGCAGTCTGTCTGTCTGTTTGGTGAAACGAAAGAAATTTGTTTGCAGATACCTGTGTCTTCTGATGTTAAAATAACTAAGAAGTAGTTATGATACACCACATCGAAGTTCTTTCGTCATAATGGTAGAACAGATATGTGTTTTTGATATATAAATATTCATGTACATATACTATATAAATTGTATGTCAGGTAAGTCGTATAGTTTACATATATAGATAATGCTACACATTCCACCCTAATCACACAACTTCATTTCCAGGACCAGTTTTGCTCCCCGCTAGTACAGCTGAAAGTTTCTGGATTTACAAAGCTAAAATCTGGCGTTCGAATCCTCTTGGAAAGCTCAGCAGGTAGCCCTGTGTGCTTTGCTATAAACAAACGCACACACACCTACAGTAACAATTTCAAAGTTATTTCGCCACTACATTTGCAAGGTTAACAGATATAGATAACAAATAACCACTCATTGTTTCCTATTGGCTCAGTGTGTGTCTCTTTGCATGCCTGTATAATAACGTAATTTGATTATTCACGTCAACTGTTACTAGAATCATTCTGATTGGTTGTGATGTTCTTAGAGCATAGTATATAATTAAAAATATAACTATAATAGTTGGAAGGCAGCACCGTAGTCTAATTGTACGTTAACAATCGTGTAAAACGCAATAAAAGTATCTGGAAATTCAAAAATCCTTGGTAATATAATTTTATATCTTGTTTGAGGGTATTTCTCTATAATATGAATTATATGAATAGTATATTAAGTACAAATCTTAAGTACTTACTGGAATAATTCTTATTATGATAATGTGAGAAATTAAGTTTTTTCATTTTGCAAATCTGTAATTAACGACTTGCGCGGAAACGTTTTTCCATCTGATGTCAATATGTACTTTCTCTGTGTTTTTGTTGATCCGTCGTGTCTTGTTCTATGTTTATAGATGTAAACTTTATGTAACAATGAAGGTTCTACTTTCTAATTTTATTAAGTTAAAACAACATTCACAGTTAAAAAGATGTTGAAAAGGAAAGAAATTTTTTGTTAAGTGATATTTATGAAACAACAGAAACTCTTCAACATTGAGAAAGGATACGTAAATTTGTGTACGATTTTTTTACTGATCTTCGTGACAGACTGTGTTTCGACAGTTTATTTATATTTCCCTTACTCTCCATCAAACTACCCCTGTCCTATACCTTGATCCTTTAGCTGGTAAGCTGATAACAGATATAATTCATTGTTTTAAATTATGCTTCGTTATAAAGTATAATTTTACTTACTGCACGAGTATTAATTTTAAAGGACGAGAAGCATGAAGACTACAAAAATTATTACACTTTTGATGTTTACAACACTGTTGGAAGCAGCTCCAGGTGAGATTATAATTATTTAAGTTCGAATTCTCACAAACAGTTTAAAATTTATAAAAAAAGTATCAATTGTAAATTATTTTCTTTTTTATCGTTTAGGAACGTGTTACAGTGTTCACTTGTTGTTTGTTGTTGGTGAAGGTTTTTAACAAATTATTTAATGAAAGCTAGATTATTAATAACAAAATAGATAGTTAAAAGTTTGAAAGTTGAATATATTTGTAGTTAAAAAATAATGTACATTTTCGATTATTTTATAGTTTGCAGAAAATAAAATAATACTTTAATTTATTTCAACAACATTTCATGTATTAAAGAGCAATACAGTGTTAAACAACCAGATGTTAGTGCCAGATATTTTTGTTGCTGATTAACGAGTGTACAAATTAATGATCAAATTAATACAACTGCTGTAAGATGATTCATTTGGTTTTTTATAATATGTTGTACACAACTGTGAGAAAAATTCATTATGTATGTTAGTTTACTGATAGAGTTTTACCTTAAATAAATTAACTACATAAAGCACAAAATAATTACATTTACTTAGTGGTTTTTTGTCATAGAAAATAAGGATGACAATAAAATTAAACAAAACAAGAGCACTGGTAAACAGTATTTCATTCTAAATATGAAATAAACAGATAACTGTACTAAAGACTAAACCGTACTCACTGTAAGTACATTCCTGTAATACTGGATTTTAGTCCTCACAGCAAAAGGCTTATTTCGAAAGTCTCTCAGGCACCCGCCAGCTGTTGATTAATCCATCACGTAAGTTGCATACAAGATGTCAAACCAATATTTTGTTTCAAAAATGGTTTTAACACTTTAAGATTGACATCACAAAAATTTATATAACAAAACATATCGTGTCCACTTAGTAAAGTAATGCTGAACTCCCTCTGTTTGTTCTTGTTCCCCCCTCCAAGATAGATATCAGCTCGTATACGTAAGGTGATGAACAATATCACACAGTAACTTATAAACATTTTATAACTCGTGTTTTTAAATCTCATTTTGTCCTCCTTCAATTTGAAAACCATTATTTCCCAAAACATACCAGTTAGTAGTAACATATTATAATTTTTCACAAATCAATCAGAAACAGACCAGTTTGCCAATACAATGTAATTTGATAATACAGTACAATAAATCTTACCTCTGATGATCATAGACCTTTGTTCCATCGTTAGTCATGGCCATGATATATGGATTATTACCCTATCAAAAAAATGTAACTTATAAAAAAATAATTCAAATTTATAAGAAGAAACAAACTGTTTGATTAAGAATCAATTTATACAAAATAAACAACATTTTTTGCATCTTTAAGACCTTTTTACTTCTCCCTCAAAAAATGCAAAGCAGTAATCACTGCCTCATTACCACACCAAACGTTCATTTGTTTAAAAACAAATATCTTGTATACATTCAAGTCATAAATTCATTATTACTGTAAAATGGATTACTAGACAAAAATGATTTCATTTTTTCACAAGTTTTAACTTTTTTGTGAAGAGGATTTTTATATACTATCAGAGATGCAATGGAAGGTACCTTTTTATACACGTATTTATAGTGTTATATTTAAACGTGAAAAGCATTGTAGAAATATATGTGACTGAAATTTTATGTAAGTTAATATAATGAAAACAAGAAAGCAGATTGGTTGAGAAATTAATAATGGGAGATATTATTGAAAAAATAAGGAAATTTTGAATATATTTATATTTTGTGAAACGTTCTATAACATCATTGGTTGAATTTGATAATGACGTAATGTTATCAGTTTTATAATCGAATGGGTTTCACAAATAGATAAATACTGATGAGTAAAAAAACAATACAAAATGTTATAATCGATACGTTTTCTGATAATGTCGTTTTGTTTACTGTCTGAAGCTGTGAAAATTTGTTCAGATGACATAGTATGTGGAACAGGTTTTGTTTGTTGTGATGTTCCTTCTTCCTACTGTTGTTCTGATAACCTTGTAAGAAGAAATAGACGTGCACATCCAAAGTAATGAAAAATATTTATAGTGTATATCTTAACACTAGAATACTTCAGTATTAACATGTAATTTTGTGATTAATAAAAAATAAATGATACCAATAATTCATGTGTTTGTTTATTGTTAAAATATAGCAAACATCTATTTACACTTGTATGTAACGTAATAAAAGTATCAAGAAATTAAACAAACTTTGGTAAAAAAACTTTATATCTTGTTTGGAAGTATTTCTTTATTATGCCAATTATTACGAAAATTATACTAAGTACAGATTTTAAGTACTTTTTGGAATAATTTTTATTATCATGTTGTCAGAATATTTTCTGTAAGTGAATGCATGGTAACTTTAACGTTTTTCTATCTGTTGTTAATGTGTACTTTCTGTGTGTTTTGATTGATCCGTCGTGTCATGTTGTTGGATGTTAGAAGTAAACTTTTGTAAGAATGAAGGGTCTTCTTCCTAGTTTTATTAAGAACAACATCCATAGTTAAGAAGGTGTTAAAAATGAAATAAATTTATTGTCAAGTTGTATTTATCAAATGAGAGAAACTCTTCAACATAGAAAAAGAATGTATAAATTTTCGTACGGTTGTTGTACTGGTTTCAGTGTCCCTGTGGTACATCGTGACAGTGTTTCGACAGAATATTTATATTTCCGTGACTTTCCACAAAAGTATCTCTGTCCTATACCTTGATCTTGCAGCTAGTAACAGATATAATTCATTGTTTTAAATTAGGCTCCGTTATAAAGTTAAATTTCTCTAACGACATAAATATTCATTTTAATAGATCAGAGAAATGAAGACTACAGTAATTATAATACTGTTTATGTTTACAACGCTGTTGGAAGCAACTCCAGGTGAAATTCTAAATTATCAAAGACTTAATTCACACAAACAGTTTAAACTATGTTATGTTCTTCTTCGTCCTTTAGGAACCTGTTAAAGTATTTACTTCTTGTTTCTTGTTGGTCAAGGTTTGTAACAGAAAATTTAATAAAACCTAAATAATTTATAATAAAAATAGACAGCTAGAAGTTTGAAACTTGTCTATGTTTTCAATAAAAAAATAATATAGTTTTATGGATGATGTGAGAGTTTACAGCAACTAAAATGAGAATTTAAATTATTTCAACATTATTTCATCTATGAAACAGAAATACAAGGTTAAAAGTTCGTGCTTGTACAACCGTCTATACACATGGGCGTTAATGATATTTCATTAGTATGTGAAAATGTTGAAAGTTTGGAATGGAAATTTAATGTAATGTACATAACATTTCTTTAGCGAAAGTTTTCTCACAGACTATCACATACAATATTGTTGGTAGTGGCAGAAGAGTCTACACATCTGTCCTTGTATTAATACCACAGGTAAAGAATATCTCCCAGTTGGGCGAGACCTGGTATGTTCTTGGGGTTAGGAGACGTAGATACAAACAATTCGACGAATATTTTAATCTTTTTTTCTGCCTAAAAGAATTTGTAATGTGACGATAAGCTCAACTATTAGATGTTAAAGAGCAACCTGAAAGTTGACGACAGGTGGTTTTTATTAGCTGGCTTCTCCCCAGTCTACCACTTCAATTCTCGAAAACGTCTGTAACTCTTACAGTTGGTATAAATATAGAAACAAAACAAGTAATTAGAAATTTGGCATTCAAGGTATGTTTAAGCTACTTCAATAATCGAAAAAGATTCTCTGATTGTGTTGTCCTCTACATTCTAAAAACAATATTTAATGTCAAAAATAATGATAGGAATTTTTTACTTGCTCATACAGACAAAGTAAAGCGCAGTGCCATCTTTTAATAAAATTGTACAAAGCTACCTTGTATAAGGTAATCCACAGTACATAAATTTAAAAGTTCATTTGTTGTGTAAAATAGTCCAAATTTTAATACCACATACATTTGTCATATTTTCTGTGAGATTTATAAAATAGTCATTAAATCAATTTTTAAGTGCTGAACGAGGCCAGTTTGTTAACATGCCTACACTATGAATCCTATGTTTCTTTCTGTTTGTTTGTTTGTTTTTTGAATTAAGCACAAAGCTACACAATGGGCTATCTGTGCTCTGCCCACCACGGGTATCAAAACCCGAATTGCAGCGTGTAAGTCCGCAGACATACCGCTGAGCCACTGGGGGGCTGTTTCTTTTTCAGCTTCGTATTAACGCAAAATTAATCTCGGCGGAATCTTGCTTAGTAGTTCGCGTGTTGTCTGACAAAAGACAATATCGTTGTGATTCCATCGAAATTTTGAAATATTTTGTGACGCACAGTTTGGGAACCACACAAGTATTCAACAAAATAGGATAATGAACATTACCGTTTCGTTAACATCACCTTCTGTCTTTTTTGAAATACTCTCATCTGACCAAAAGAAGGAAAGATTATGTTTCGGTTGAAAAAATATTTTACGTAGAGGAGCGAACAACGTTTCAACCTTCTTTGGTCATAGTCAGGTTCACAAACCTCTACGCTCCTCTACGTAAAATATTTTCTCAACCCAAACGAGCCATTTTATCATCTATATTAATAAGAAGTGTTCGAGTGAAGAAAAGGATGGCAAACCACATACCAGTGGTGGGAAAGACTGTTTTTCCTGTTGCAGCAATTTGTTACATCTAATAAAGTTCATTTGACCTCTGAACTATTGTATGTTTTTGGGAAGCACCTAACATAGCTAAATGACTAGTTTAAAAATTACTTTCCAGAAGATAAGGAAAATTTTGCCTTGATCCAAGACCAGTTCAAGGCTAAGTCCTCATCTTAATTCACCTCTTTAGAAGAAGATTATTTATTTGAACTCTATTTTGACAAGACTTGAAAAGAAAATTTAGCAGCATGGAACTAACTGTATTTTGCGACGTCATATCTTTGGCAGGATGGGTTTACGGCTGTTACTGTGATAATTATAAGCAAGTACCGCACGAAAATCAATGTGGGACATGGAATGAGGGTGCGAGTGATTCATAGTCTGGGCATGTTATCTAATTTATGAATTTCACAGAAAATATTACAAAGGAATGTGATATTGAAATTAGAAAATTATTTGAATAAGTAATGGATTTGTCATTCTATGTACCATTGACGAGGTAGTTTTATACATTTTTTTTCAGAAGACGACAATGCTTAACATTATCTTTATGAGCAAATAAGAGATTCCTATTTAATTATTTTTGAGAATAAAAATGTTTTGCTACGCTATCAAACACAAATACTCGAAAATCCAATGTTTTTCTGGGGTTTCCTTTCGTTGAGTAACAGTGAACCTCGAGAGCTTGTGATTCTAAATTACAAGGTTCCATTCCTGTTGTGGCCCAATGTGACGTAATGTATTGTTGTACAGCTAAGTATTTAACAACAAATAACCAAATTTATTTGTATTTTCTTCATTATTGATAATAAATCCCTGTGAATACCATTCACCACATGAATTAGTAATGCAACATATGAATTATTGTAGATTTTAAATATCGATATACAGTATAATATTTATCATCTGAATCATGACGAATATTTAATTTTAACATTTACCAAAAATAAAACTGTCATAATATATTTTTTTCTCCTAATCTTTTAGTTTTATGAACTAATTAAATCCTTTTTTACATAACTGTTATTTATGTTCCTTCAGGTAACGAATGCGACAGTACATATCACATATCTCTTGTTATTTATAATTTACCATCATGGGAAATTAAAGTGTCAAAATTTTTTATGATAACATCAAACATTGTTTGTAAAAGGTAGAGGGCAGCACAATAAGAAAAGCTTAACTCGATTATTGAAGTAGCTTTAAAATACTTTAAACCCTAAATTTGTATTTATAGTTTTTGTTTTTATATTTATACCAACTGTAAGATTTATCTAATCTCTTACATTTAATCGTCTTCGATATAGTCTGCAGTTAATTCTGTTGGAATTAATAATGTTATTTTTTGAAGAATTTAAAAACTAAACTCACAAGGAAAGAAATAGCTCATTCATTTATAAGTAACATGAACAAAGTAAAACAACCAATAGACCATGACGTCGTCAATATCTAATATTAATATCTGTCAGTACTATTGAACTTAGAATAAATTCAAGCTAATTATAAGACACCAAAAGAATACCCAGTTTCAGATAAGATTTTAAAAATATTTTATACAAAGCTAACAATATCACTGTACCGTGTACATGTTCAAGTAGAGTGTTTAGGAATTTAATTAGTTTAATAATTTATTAACAAACTTTCTTTCAAGTAAACTTTTTATCAGAAAATTTTTAACAGAAAGCAATTAATAATCATAAGACATTGTGGCATCTCATACTGGAGGGCACACATAAAATATGATTTGTTTTGCTCACCTGATGGAAAATATATTGTTACGTTTTTTATGTATGTAGACTGAACGCAACAGAAAGACACAGATAACAGCTAATATAATTTATTACAATAAACTATTATATATGTAACAGATATAACATAAATTATATAATAACAATGACAGATATTAAGTTTCAACCTTCAAAGTTAATTACAATACAAAATGGTACTGGCCTGTGTCTAATAATATGATCTAGAATGAAAGTCCAAAAGTCCTGATCAGAAATCCAAAATTCCAGTCTAGGGTATGAATTTGGTCCCACGAAAAAATTCCGAAGTTTGCTCCGGTCTCCCCAAAACAGTCCTGTACGTGTTGACTTTCAGTATAACCACTAATTCGAATGAATCGTAAAGATTGACAAAATAAAATCACAGCTTCTGTAGATCTAGCTCTAGTCACAAATCCAAGTTGAATAAACACACAGCAAACGTTGAAAATTTCTCAAACGGAGACAATATCTCTTGAATCGAAAGTAAAAACGAATGACTGACTGATTTCTTTCTTATCGCCGTCAGTTCATATACTAGTAGGCCTACTGTTTTCTCGAACAATCGCGTAACTTTCACAGAATTCCAGAGCAATCCGCGCATGTCTGTTTTTACTCGAGACTCGTCGTCTAGACACCAAGGCGACATACATTCTATTTACAGTCAAATGATCGATCTACCTAATTCTAGAAATTTCTAAATGTTATTTTAAATGAATAACAACATATTTTATTGGTTTGAACTTCGAAACAATAATATAAATATGGAAATATAGATAATAGATATGGAAATCCAAACACAAGACGACATGTTGTCGTTTACAAAACATTTACATAACATATATACATTCCTTATATTTCTTGAAAATATAGCGTTTTAGAACATCAGATTGACTGCTTCTAATATAATTATGCGTGTTGATAGTGATTTTGTCCAAGGGCGAAGTTTTCATCATTTGACATGAAAAAACAGACAACGTTTAAAAAATCATTTACAACCAGTGCTTGTGTTATAGCTAAGGTTTTTCCCAGTTATAAAGATACATTAATTGCTATTTCTATCTTTATGTCACGATATAACCGACAGACTAACATTAACCTTTGTGTATAGTGTGTGTAAAAACGGCTCGTTTAGGTTGAACAAATTTCCTCAACCCAAACGAGCCGTTTTTACTTATATATTTCTGTACTTTGTGTATCATCTTGATGCAGCCACACCATACATGTCAATCAGTCTATAGAAGGAAAGTGTTTATCAACAGAATATTGATCCCACCCTTGACGTACACAATATGACCCTCTGTTTTTCAGCTGTGACCTGAACCAACATTAACAACATTATTATGTAGTTAATTTTGTTAAAAAATTAACACGTGATTAAAGCAGCTACTAAAATTTTACAGAAATTATAAGAATTCTTAACATAACTGGAATTAAATTATATTTTCTCTATTATCACAGTAAGGCTGCATTGATAACTTTACAGTTGATGGAACTGCTTTAAATTATCTTTATGAGAAAGGTTTTCATTCATTTTTCACTATTTTGACAAATATTATAATTAACTGTTCCAAACTGCTGACTCCTTATTGATATATCAAACTTAAATAGTTTTGATAACATAATGATCCATAACGATAATATCTCAGTATTATGAAATCCTGTGTCATTTATTGAATGACATTTTCATTTCCAACTTATTACCACGAATAAAAATTACAATGTTATGTATCAAATAATAATATTTTTCATGTATAAATTGTTATTAATTATTTATCTTCACTCATAATCGTAGTGTTTTACTATTTAAATGTTGGTTTGATTATAAAGTAATAACAAAACAGAAAATGAAAATTCTCATTACATGTTGTGGTCCAGAAAATTTATTTTACTGTCGATAAAAATTGCAGATAACACAGCAAAAATAAGTATTTTCTGTTGCAGGTTTCTTATATTAGGTTTTATGTTCAGTTTTAAACTACTTGACGATCTCTTATTGTACACTAATGTGATAATTTCAAATATTATCTGAATATTTTTACAGGAAACTACTTAGTTTATAAGAAGCTTTAACTTCATTTACCTTAAGCTGAGAAACTGGTAACATCGATAACTTATAATGCTAAATTTCTGGATTCGATCACAACTAAAACAGATCTCTGTCAGCTTTTAACAACAAACAAACAAAGACAGGAATTATCGGTATTATTTATTTTTATTGATCACAAAATTCCATGTGAATACTGAAGTATTCTTATTGTTAATCGTTTCTTCTTACACTATAAATATTTTTAATTACTTTGGATGTGCAAAGAACAACAGAAGGTATTAGGAACAACACAACAAAAAATTCTTCCACATTCTATATCATCCGGTCAAGTTCTCGCAGCTTTAGAGAATAAACAAAATGAATTATTAGAAGACGTATCGGTGATATCATTTTATTTTTATTTTATTTTCGTCACTATTTATGTATTTGAGAAGCCCAGCCGATAAACATGACGGTTATAAGACATTTAACATTACGTCATTACCAAATTCAACAATGATGTTACAAAACACTTCACAAAATATAATCATATTCAAAACATTCGTTACTTTGTCAATAGAATCTCCTATTATTAATTTCTAAAGTAATCTACTTTCTTATTTTTTTGATATTACCTTACGTAAACTTTCAGCCACATATATTTCTACGATGCTCTTCACGTTTAAATGTAACACCATTAACTACAAGTCTAAATATGCCCCTTCTATTGTATCTCTAAGAGTACATAATAATTCTTTTTACAAAGACGCTAAAGTAACCCTGTGTAAGTAAAATAGCAAAGTAAATATACTGTTCTCACAGCTGTGAACAATCATGACCACAATACCACATCAATCATCTAACAGTTGTCGTATTAATGTGATCATTATTTTACACATTCGTTAATTAGCAACAAAGACATCTGACAATGTTGTCTGTTATTTTATTGTTTATTCTACCTACTTTCAGTTTTATATAGAGTTTGTTTAACTCTACACTTGTGTTTCATACATGAAATGATGTTGAAATTTTTAAGACTCATTTTACTCGCTATAAACTGTGAAATCATCGACAGAAGTACGTTACTTTTTCATTAGAAATACAGACAAGTTTCTAACTTTTAGCTTTCTATTTTTTTTATAAATTATCTAGTTTTTATTAAGTATTCTGTAATAAACCTTCACAAACAACAAACCAGAAGTGAACATTGTAACAGGTTACTAAACGACACAGAAAAACATAACTTATAATTGATATTTCTATAATAACACTT
This sequence comes from Carcinoscorpius rotundicauda, assembly GCA_011833715.1. Taxonomy (NCBI): domain Eukaryota; kingdom Metazoa; phylum Arthropoda; class Merostomata; order Xiphosura; family Limulidae; genus Carcinoscorpius; species Carcinoscorpius rotundicauda. The sequence continues at coordinate 1,964 of VWRL01001682.1, read as the reverse complement.
AAAATGTTTGTGTGAATTCAGTCTTAAATAATTTAGAATCTCACCTGGAGCAGTTTCCAACAGTGTTGTGAACATCAAAAATATAATAATTATTGTAGTTTTTATTTCTATGATCTGTAAAAATCAATATTCATGTGGTTAATGAAATTTAACATTATAACAAAGCCTATTCGAAAACAATGAATTGTATCTGTTACTAGCAACAGGATCAAGGTGTAGGACAGATGTACTTTGGAAGAGATATAAATATACTCTCGAAACACAGTCACGATGCAACATAGGCACACAAAAAGACCAGCACAAGAACTTTATGAAAATTTATGTGTCCTTTCTTTATGTTGAAAGCTCCTCTCATTTTCAATATATTTTTGACTGTGGATGTTGTTTTAATGCATGTGGTCAAATACCGATTTGTGAAATCAAACAAAAATACTAGTTTCTGACAACATAATAACAACAATTATTCCAATAATTACTTAAAAAGTATACTTAGTATAATCCATTATAATTGATATTATAAAGAAATACTCTTAAACGAGATATAAAATTACACTAAAAAGGACTGTTGAATTTCTAGATACTTCTATTACGTTTTACACAAGTGTGAACATACAGTTAAACCTTGGTGTGATACTCAACTATTAAAGTTGTATTTTCAATAAGATGCTCAGATCTAAGAACATCACAACCAATCAAAATGATTTCAGTCACAGTTAATGTCAAAAATCAAATTACAGTAATATACAGGCCTGCAGAAAGGCACACACTGAGCCAATTGGAAACTGTGAGTAATTATTTGTTATTTACATGTAAAACATGTCTATTAATGTGGGTCATGTTGTGGGGTAATAATTTTAAAACTGTAATTGGAAATGAAGTTGTGTGAATAGGGTGGAATATATAGCACTACAAAAATAAATTAAAACTTAATAACTCCCCTCACATACAATTGATATAATGTACATAAATATTTATATATGAATAAATCGCATCGGACACACGTAGCTATTGTATCTTTAGGATAAACAAACTTCGATATGCGGTTTTATAGCCACTACTTAGTTATTTTAACATTAGAAGACACAAGCATTTGCAATAAAATTATTTCGTTACAACAAACGTATACAGGCTGAGATGATCCTTTTGCCCTTAAGCAAGTAGACGTACTGTGTGTTTCTTTGTTTGATTTTTAACTTTTGCTCACATCTATTCCTGGGCTGTATAAGACCAAATGTAATACAGCTTTTCATCACCACCCACCGCACACTCTTACAACTTTTTTGACTAACAAATAGTGCGATACGCCGTAACTTTATAACGCCTCTACAGCTGAAAAGTAGAGCAGCTTTTGTGCAACCGAAATTTGAACCCGTGAAACTCAGATCGCTCGTCTAGTGCCCTAACCACCTGAACTTTCTGGGCCAAAACTGTTCAACATGTAGAATAATGATCAAACTGGTGTATAATAAATATTGGATACCAGTTGGAAACGGACAGGAGGCGTAATATTTTAACAGTAACTATCATAATTGTAACAAGGAGGGCGTTAGCTTCGAGAATTACTTATTGTGCTTCACAACCAAACATAATCAACACTGGAGTAAATCTTCTGGACCACAATGTGTATTAAAATATTATTTATTTTTTTACCTTTTTCACTAATTTTTTTACAGTCAAACCTACATCTAAATATTCACAACAAACTATAACGATATCTGCTATATAAGAAAAAGTCGTTTAGTTGTGACAAAATAATAACATTAATCTTAAACGAGTTCTAAATTTTGACATTATCGGACTTATTTGCTAATTACTACATTCATTAGAATAAAAAAATACTTTCTATTATTCACCAATAATTTAAATTCGACGTCCAGCTTTATTGATAAGTGAACTATATATGGGTTAAAATAACATCCTTACGGAAAGAGTAAAGTTGCGTAATAAAGTATAAATATTGGTTA
>VWRL01001681.1:0-25000 GCA_011833715.1 Carcinoscorpius rotundicauda | reverse complement strand
TGTTCGCTCCTGTACTCGTGCGTTCTCTATCTATACTAGCTGTTTTTATATATATAATTTTCTCTACAAGTCATCACGGATAACTTGAGATGGCACAATAAATATTCTTACTGCCATTTTGGAGTTTCACACCTGAATAAATAACCCTGTTTAAAACAAAATGGCAGAATATTTTCAGCAAAACATTTATTAGTTAGATTTGTAGTTATTGTTTTGCTCGGAATCATTAGAAGATGATTAGTTTTATTGCAATAAAGCAGCAAAAGATAAAGCTACCTAATGCAACTCAATATTTTATACACGATACAATTGGTGTGTTTATGGAGCCAAACCTTATACTGTGTATTAAGTAGTAAAAAATAATCATAATATTACTTTTTGTGACACAAATTTTATTTGAAATGGCTGTTTTTGTATTAGTAAAATATTATGTGCGCTTAGTTGGGTTGTGATCAGGTCCAGGCGTATATTTGCCCATTGCTATGCAATACACATATATAATTTAGTTACACAAAAACTACAAATCTGAACTATTCTCAAACAAATCTCTGTGATAATTTCCAGCTGTAGCTTAACTATTTTACATGTGAAACTAATGTTATCAAATGTTCAATAGCAACAACAAATCAAAATGAGTCTCACCATCTAGGGACTTTTATCATCATGACAATGTATGAAGTTAACTAACATGTAATGTAATCCTTTGTTTACTGTTGACTCCAAAAACTAAAATTAAAAATTGTTGTACTATTTGTTTGTTTATTCTGTAATTCTAGAAAGATACACAAAAACTACATGCGCTAGCTTTCCCTAATTTACCAGTAAAAGATGTGAGAAAGCAGCTTGTTGTGACCATCCTCCGTTAATTCTTGGGTTACCCTTTTACCAACAGATAGTAAGAGTGTATTCACAAGATTGCTGTTATGGGTGTTAAAACTTTAATAAAAATAAAATAAAAAACGTTTTGATCACTTTAGGTCATCTTCAGGTTAACAGAGAGAGCTTGAAAATTCCTTTTAGAGCTGCGTATATAACACTGAATACTAAATAAACGACAGATCTCTGTTGTGTATTTATTATTCATTGTTTAAGTACACAGGTCTGTACACATCCTGAACGTCCCTAAAAGACTAAATAAACGATAGATCTCTGACTTATGGGCCAACAGGATGTTGATAGGGTTGTGTATTCAAACAATGAATGGTAAATAATCAACAGATATCTCACTTATGGAGCTTCAAGGTGTGTACAGGGCTGGCTACTAAATAATGATTACTAAATAAATAACAGATCTCCGACTTATGGTTGTTCGAAGCAGCAGAAATCTATAAATTTTATGTCAAAAATTTATTGTGAGTGGGACCTGGAGTGCCCTGATAAAACCCACTTTCACTGATAACGATTGTTTGTTTGTTTGTTTTTGAAATTTTGCACAAAGCTACTCGAGGGCGATCTGTGCTAGCCGTCCATAATTTAGCAGTGTAAGACTAGAGGGAAGGCAAATGGTCATCACCACCCACCGCCAACTCTTGGGCTACTCTTTTACCAACGAATAGTGGATTGACCGTTACATTATACACCCCCACGGCTGGGAGGGCGAGCATGTTTAGCGCAACGCGGGCACAAACCCGCGACCCTCGGATTACGAGTGCACGCCTTAATGCGCTCGGCCATGCCAGACCCACTGATAACGAGGAAAGGCTGTTAATTGTAATGAGGAATCTCAGAGTCGTTAGATGTTGAATCCTATAGGTTGCCGGTAGGAGAGCGATAACTGAGAAAGGAGTTTAGGCGAGTATCATCGATACGGAAGAATTGAAGAATTATATGAGGTTGTACGGTAAGTTTGACGAGGATACAGGAGGGAAGGTGTGGTTGTTGTTTGTGTAGCTTGATCGATAGTGGTAACTGTTTAGTACCGGTTACCCGGAGGTAGCACGAAGAGGGTGTATTTGTTGTTTGTATAGACAGTTCAATGGTGGTAGCTGTTCAGTGTTGGTTTCTGAAGGTGGAAGGAGGAAGTTCTGGATGTTGTTTGTGTAGTTTGATCGATGGTGGTAACAGTTCAGTATTCCTTACCTGAAGGTTGGACGAGGAGGGTGTGATTGTTGTTTAATGGTTCAATGGTGGTAGTTGTTCAGTGTTTTTACCTGGTGGTGGGAAGATTTGGGTTGACTGGTCCTTAATGATGGTTAATGCTGTATGGTCATTGGATCCTTGAAGTAGGTTGCTATTTTATGTTAAAGACATAGTGGGTTTTCTGGTTTGTATAAAGTGTTGGTTGAAATGAATTGGGCAGGAATAATGATGTAGTATTTCTGCTTTAAAATGATAACAGTGTGGAAAGCAGCCGTGATATAAGATTTTCTCTGTGAGAGATGTTTCTATTATTTTCATGAAGTGAGTTGAAGTCCAAACGTTTTAAAAGTTATGCAATGGAACGTGTATATCTTAAAGTATATTCAATATTTAGATGGACTTCGTCGATTGTGATAGACGTTTCATAAGAAATCGTATCAAGGCTCGAGTTGTCAGGTTTGTCGGAGGAAGACATCAGCTTTGTGCAGTTTTCTGATAAACTAGGGAAAGATATAGGGCTTGTAAGAGATAAGCAACATCCTCGGAATAAACGTTGAGAGAAAGTCCGACAAGTGAGAATATTGGGTTTGTAGTATACTGGTAGAGCACATGCTCGGTGGGTAAAACGTCCAAGCCAGAAGAAATATTGTAATACATTTACCACCACCACATTCTCTTCCACCAGTTTCAAAATAATTTGAGAAAAAATTCGAAAGATTAGTGGGGAATATCACTCTAAACCCTGTCGATCTTGCTCTGTGAAAGCAACGAAGCCACTGACACCCAGAGTATCGCGGATACTCTAGGTAAAAGCTTTTGCCTAGGTATCTATCACTTCTGCGTCTTGTTACACCTTTTAACCATCATAACTCGGGCAGAGCAATCACCTCTTTAATTTCGTTCTGATTGTCTCTCTGACTATAATCGTCCCTTTACCCAGATGGAACTGAAAGTCATCGGTCTGGCAGTACATCGGGTGGACCTGATGAAAAGCACTATGAGAACTGCGCCATCTATCTAATGCTTTTCTTGTTATCCTTATGGTTGTTTTTAACTGGATCTGGCAGAAGAATGTTTTTCCTGATGCTTTGCGCCAGGCTATTATCCTGCCTTTTGACAAGCCTTGGAAGGATCCCAAGATTCCTTGAAACTACCGTACAACTACCGTCTGTTTTAGACATCAGAGAGAATGGTTAATGTTCGTCTTGTTTGGGTCTTCGAATCAAACAACCTCCTATCGACCACTCAGTGTGGGTTCCGACGAAAGTGCTCCACCATGGACCACCTGATTCGACTTGAAACGTCAATTAGAGAATCCTCTCTCAAACTACAACATTTGTTATCAATATTCCTTGACATTGGGAAGGCTTATGATACAACATGGAGGTATGGCATTTTACGAGAACTCCATATATGTGGGTTACATGGTCATTTGCCAATTTTTTTTAACTATTTTATGGGAGGAGATTCCGAGTCGTGTGTGTTCGACACTCTCCTGTTCTTTTCTATTGGAACTTTGAGTCCCTCAGAGATCTGTTCTGAGTATAAAAAATAATGCCATCACTGAACAACTCTCTATCACTGTTGCAAACGGGCTCTCTGTCGACGGTATTCACATCTCATATCAGTTGTCTAGCATGTGGTATGTTATGCGACAGCTACAGAATGCCATCAATTGTTTACTGAAATGGACCAGAGCAACGGCTTTACCTTCTCTCTCCACAAAATTGATTGCTTTTGCCACCAACGGGGTATTCACCCAGATTCTGAACTCGTTTTGGTGAAGTTGTGCTGCCTGTGGTCTTTGAAAAAAAGTTCTTGGGGCTTATCTTTAACCATCAGCTGAACTTTATACCATATATCAAGTAGCTACAGGTTAAATATACAAGAACACTGAGCATCCTTGGTATCCTCTCTTCCTCCAATTGGTAAGTGGTTCGAAGTTTTATGCAAAAGATATATCGTGCTCTTAATCGATCGAAACTCGATTATTGATCGCTGGTCTATGTCTCTGGCAGACCATCGGCCTTAAAGATGCTAGACCCTATTCATCATGAAGGACTTAGGCTCTGCATTAGGGCTTTCGGCACTTCCCCAGCACGAAGCTCATACACAGAGTCTCGTGAACCGTCTTTGCACTTCCACCGTTTGTAACTGTCTTTACGGTATGTTTCGAAACTACGTTCCTTACCAAAGCATCCCACCTGGGGTTGTGTTTTCCTTTCTCGATGAGCCATACTTCTTCAAAACAGATAATTTGTCATTGCATCTAATGGGCCTTGGCGTCCACTTGGACTTAGGTGAATTGAGTCTGCTCATCACACCAAGATTTCTTACAGTCCCCAATTGTGACATATCTTTAAGTCATCTGGGAAAAGCAGACACTCATGACTGGAAATATTGTCTGCTATTTGCTGAACATCTGTCGAACGATCCTTCCATATCTATTTGTACAGATGGTTCAAAATCAGGTGACTGTCAGGGCTCTGACAACGTTTGTTGTGGTTCGGTGGTTGCGCGCAAAATCCCCTCTACGGCTTCTGTGTTTACTGCTGAATTGTATGCCATTTCTTTTGCCCTGAATCACATAGAAACCAAAACTGCACGATTTATAATGACTCGCTTAGTTCTCTTTTAGTCTTGTAATCGCTTTCTGTTTGTTCACACCCTGTTCTTCCTGATATTCAAAAGCGACCAATCCATTTATCTTTAACATGTACTTTTGGATCACGTTGTTACGACTGGGGACGAGCTGCCGACACTGACGCTCAATCTATCTGCTCTGGCACAATCATCGCTGTGCGTGTCTTTAACACGGACTACGGTCTTTTATTAAAGGTTCAGCTCTGTGCCAGCTGGTAATTGATTTCGAGTGAGCATCTCATCGTTTTCTCTTATTTGAAACTGATGCACCAGTGTGTACTGTTTATTACACTCATTTCACAATAAGCCACATTTTACTTTCTTGTCAATTTATGATTCACAACGACGGCACCATTTAAAGCATGTTCTGTCTCAAGTTTTGTACTTTACGCAAGACAGCGTATTGGTTATGGTGACAATGTCCACCTTGCTAAGGTTTTTAGTTTTTTAAATGCCATGAATCTTTTAATGTCATTTAAGTTTTTCAATTTATACATTACAACGTAGTTCACTTTTAAAAATCACAGTTCATATAGTTCAATTTGAATTTAGAAACTGACCGTAAAATTAAGTAACTCGAAACCAGGACTGGAAAGGTCACCTTAAGGTGACTGATGATGATTTTTGTACTAAACTGTTGGTCTTCCTAGCGAGTTATGATAATTACAATCCTACTACAGAAAGTCCTTTACAACTTCAATTACTGCAGTTTTTCTCTTGACGTTGTAGACTAAATGAACATTGGTTTTATGCTGTTTATTTAGTTATTTTTAACTTTGTTTCATTTCACTCTAATTTCCTTTTATGAATTTTACTGAATTTACCTTTTCATTTTTACCAGATGTTTGGCGCAGACAGCCTAGCTGTTTTGTGCCATAAAACATTAAATTAACGAAACAACTTTTTCTTTATCGTTGTTGAACCAAATGTTTACAACTTAAAAATACCGAAATGGTTTATTGGTTGTCTTTAATACGTCTCCATTTCTTGATGTTCGGATGATGTTACAAATTTAGTTTGAAACACATCTTTCAAAAATTTGTTATTATTTAGATATGTAACATAGTCCGTATCCTAGCGCCCAATGGACTACAACTTACACGAAAGATTCCATTTAAAAATACTTATACTGATGGTTACTCACGTAAGTCGACAAACTTACACATAACTTCGTCACATATATAACACGATATTTACACATATCACTGTTATTTACACATATTATGTAATACTACGTACATATATTAATATTTACACATATAGTTAAGTAACTACACACATAACCAAGTACTTACACATATAATTAAAAATTCACACATATAATCAAACACTTACATTCACAACCTAATACATACGTACATAATTCATGTTACATATGTAATCCAAAAGTAACACACATATAATAAAACACTCACATACATAACCCAATACTTGCACATATAATCAAATACTTATATACATAATCCAATGATTATACACATAATAGACTTTGTTGACAATTTTCTTGGCAATTATAGAGCTCCACATTACATTTAGCTGGTAGACAAATTTTTAAAATTATACAAAACAACAAAGTGCAACATGTCACACAAGACACATTTCTTCCACTCATACTTGTAATTCTTCCCCGAAAATCTCAGTGTCATCAGTGACGAATACGGTAAAAGGTTTCACCCGGATTTTGCTACAATAGAAAATCGATATCAGGGCAACTGGAATCCGTCAATGCTTGCTGTCGACTTTGGACACGACAACGTGACACACCGGACATTGAATGGAAATAAATATTATTACATTACATACATTACAAAGTAGTTACACATATAATTAAAAGTTACATAAAAAACTCAAAAGTTATACATGTAACTAAATAATTACCTACTTAAACCAACAGTTGCACATATAATTAACTAGTTACATTTATAAAGCAATATTTACACAAATAATTAAATTAATTATTTTATTTAATTCCTAACCAGATACTTATATACAGGTTATTAAAAACTTATATATATAACCCAACAGGTATAAATATATAATTAAATACTTACGTACATAACCTAATAGCTACACATACAATTAAATAGTTACATATACAAACCAATAGTTGCACATAAAATTAATTAGTTACATAAATAACCCAATAATTACACACATATGTAATTCAATAGTTACATACGTACCTGAACAGTTACACACATAAAAGTAATAACGTGAATACACAACCCAAAAGGTACATTGATGTAATTACTCACATACACAACCATTAAATAGTTACACATAAAATTAAAAAGTCACATACATCACCCGACAGTTAAATATATATAATTAGCAAATTATATGTGACACACATATAATTAAATAGTAACATACATCACCCAAGAGTGACACACATATAATTAAACAGTTACATACACAATCCTATAGTTACACACACAATACTGTATAATAGCGTTAATTATATCCATTATTAAAGAGTATTGTTCATTTCAATTCACCAAAGAATAACTGTTTAATCATGTAGATTGTCTCCATTCTTCAAGAATATTCTTGAACAATGTCATATTCTTTCTCTTTCTTGCACAAATATTAAGGTTAGTCGGTGTTTCGCTTCCTTCTTTGAATAACAGTGTTAGATTATGTTCCCTTTCCCTTAATTTTTTGTTGCTAAGCCTCTAACGACTTCATTTGATCTAACTGTATGTCGTGTTTGCAGAAAATAATAACTGACTCACTTAACTTATCAAGTACTTGTGTATTTACATTGAAAACCAAAAGTGAACAAAATCTAGTAATACTTCTGTTTAAAAGTGTGTTCGACTTTTTTTTTTACTTCCACTCTAAAACGTCGAACATTTATCACACAATATGATATGGAGATCAAGTCGTCCAATTTCCAACTGGATATTTCGTACTTACACACGTGTTCGGATATTTAGAAACACCAATGTTTTATATATATATATATATATGTATAACAAAACTGACGTTACACATATACACACATAACGCAGTATAGCTTATAACGCAATAATCAAGTTTCCATACGCACTGAAGGACTACTACAGACAACCTTTGTGCTTTGTGCTGAACAATAAACGATAATATTTCCAACTATAAAATAAAAAATCTTTGTTTAATGAATATTCTCCGTGTGGACAGAAATTACAGAAGGTTCAGCAATGTTTACACTAGTTTTTGGATGTGGTCAAAAACAAAAAAGTATGGTCAAACATAAATATCTAGCAATAGTCAACATGTATAGAATTATATACTACAACCCTAACAAATTACAAATATCTAGCATTAGTCAATGGTGAGAACAATTCTAGTATCAACATCTATAGTACTGTTTCCAATACTATATAAAGTATATAAACTTCAAGTTGGTTGGTGGGTTGATTTCGTGCTTTATGGCACAAAGCAGCTAGGCTGTCCATGTCAAACATCGGGTAAAAAGTTAAAATAAATTTAAATTTCGTAAAATTCATAAAAGGAAATATTTTTTTAAAAGCAAAAACGTAAACAATATAAAATCCAATGTTTACATCCAATTTACAACGTTAAGAGAAAAACTACAATAATTCAAGTTGTATAGGACTTTCTGTAGCATAACTGTAATTATCATAACCAACCAGGAGACTTACAGGTAAGTACAAAACCACTGTAAGTCACCTGAACTCATTCTTCCCAGTCTTGTTTCTGAGTTATTTGACGTTATGGCCATTTTCAAATAGTAAAATAATGTAATGAAAGTTTTAAAATACTTGTGGCAAAATTATAATAAAACCTTGTCATGATGTCCAACGGGTAGTTCAAACAGCAGCTCAAAGTCACCTGAAGTTGGCCTTTCCAGTCCCGGTTTCGAGATTTTTTATGTTACGGGCATTTTCTAATTTCAAATTGAATTAGATAGATTTTGATTCATAAAAGTAAACCACATTAAAAAAGTCTAATATACAAATTAAAAAAGCTTAAATGCCATTATAAAGATTAATGGCCTTCAAAAACATTTCCAAGTTGGACAGTGTCACCATCACCATTAACACTATCAAACGTTATGGACAAACCTTGGGACACAACATGTTTAAAATGAATAATATCGGCGAGAACAGTGTGTGAGCTAAAGTGAAGGGATTCCAGGACCAGTAGAAAACTAAGCGAGTCAGTATAAATAGTGCCATTTGAGTTCTGCTTAGCTTCTATGTGATCCAGGGCAAGGGAAATGACGTACAATTGAGCATTGAACACAGAAGCTGTAGAGGGGATTCTGCGCGCAACAACCGAAAAACAACAAACCTTTACAGAGCCCCAAACAGTCGCCTTGTTTTGAACCATCTGTGTTAATAGGAATAGAAAGTAGGTTCGAAAGAGGTTCAGTAATTAACAGACAGTACTTCCTATCGGGAGTGTCTGCTTTTCTCAAATGACTTAAAGATAGGTCACATTTTGGTTCTGTAAGAAGCTTTCGTGGGAATCTCTGATCAATGGATATAGCAATGTTATCCAATGATAGACTCAATTCATCCAACTTTCTAGATTACACTCTACTCCGTTTATAGCAGGTTAACTGGTCTCCACGGTAATGTATCACAGGCTAATGGTCTTAAAGTATGTCACAGCTTTCAAGATTTTAATCCAAAGATCACAGAAGAATTATAGAGAATCGCACATCGAGGACACTACTAACTTGATACAATAATGCTAGAGTCTCATCCAGATCGTGGGAAGAAGGGTACGGATGGAATACACCAAGAACGAGAACACAAATCAGATCAGAAAAATAAAAACATAGATATATTTAAAGTTGCACCCGACCTGGAAAATCAGAATACACTCTATTGCCAAATTTATGTATACTCTCAATAATCATTCCCATATATGCTTATTGAACTTCTCATTCCAAAACAATAGGCATTTATATGGAGTTGTTTCCTCCCTTTCTGCTTTAACAGCTTTCACTCTTCTGGGAAGGATTTACACTGGATATTGGAACATAATTGCGGGAATTCACTTCTTATCATCCATAAGATCATCGTCGGGCACTGCTGTCAGGAGAGAAGGTATGGCTCCTAGTCTAAAAATAATATGAAATAAAGAAGAAATAACGAACATAGCAATATGATTATTGAATGAGAATGATAGTGGAGAAAATATTAACAGTATTAGCTTTCCATAATTACTGTCAAGAGAATACCTCGGAATGAGTTGGTTCGGTAAATAACAAAGTTAGTTCATCATGAAAACAGTAAGTTACATTTAGACTTTAAACCATTTTATATCATTACCGTGACACCTCACCTGACAAGTTTTTTGTCATTATCAAATCCCAAAGTTTAACTTTGAATTTAAAGCTAGCCCTCGCTAGTCGTTAGAATTATAAATAATCTTTTTAGACATTTGTGGTGTCTCAGTTATGACATGTTTCATGTGTTTAAAACAGTTCTCGAGTTTATTATTAATCCTTCCTCCCTAAAGTCGGTACAAGTGACAAGTGATTGTTATCTCATTGCTAGTGCAAAGATAGATCTAGTAAATGGACGTCACTTGTTCCACTTGTACAGTATCTACCAGTCATAAAGTCATGCATAATTAATAAAATTCTCTTTACCATTCGAGTAGGTAAACACTGCAGGTGAAAGACGTATTTCCTAAAGTAAGTCAAAGTACTTACCATTTCTAGGATTTTTAAGTTCAAGTATTTTGGTATATGGATTTTATTAATAGTAATGTCTAATTCCATCAGTGTATTCATATCTTTATGTATATTTCCTTCATATGTTTTGTTACATATCATTTTCATACCTTGTCCGCCGTGATAGTTTTCTTTTTATTTCTGTTTTGATCTAGCTTTCTAATGGTATATTCTTATAATAATATAGTCATTAATCCTAATTAGAATCATAATAGTACAATTATTAATGTTATTAACAGTTCTCTTTGTAATTATAAGAGCCTTCTCATCACGTGTATGTCTTACAGCTATTTCGAAGTTTTTGATCAATCTATTTTGTTGAATATAAAACTGTTTAGGTTTTACCCAGAACAGATAATTAGTGCTTCTGTCACTTTTTCACATCCATGTGAATGTCTGTCTTAGTTTCTTCCCCAATGATTATTTTAAGAACTTAATATTTTTATAAGTTCTATGTTTCATAAAAACTTCAGGTGAGATATTTATTTTGCAAACGTTCTAGCGTAATACTACTTTCATTAAAAAATTCATTTTTTGTGTATCACAATAAACTACGTGATTTAGTCAAATATAAAATCACAATATTTTTTATCAGTGATTGTTAAAACTGAATCTCACTAAGTTGAGGAGATAGGGTCAATCAGATGTCCAACTGTTACTTTTTAATTAATGACAATATAGGAGAGGATATTGAATGATTTTCTAAAAGTTACGTTACACACGTAATGGTTTAATTTATATTTATTGGTTCTAATATACTTGCTGAAGGATAAGAAATAATAACAATATGTAGCTCAAATAAATGAATTGTGTTTAACAATCTTGAACCGAAGGTCTTGAGTGTTACTTCAATAACAATTGTGCTATTTATTTTTGTTCTACCTACCTATTGATAATATACTTTTAAAAACATATGATAGAACAGTCTAGCCTGTATTTAATATATTGCTAAAATTAAAAGAAAAAGAGGTTAGACCTTTGCTTTGTTAAAATCCTAAATACTAGAGGCTAGCATCTTGTTAATATATTCTAGACTGATAAATAAGTCACATTTTGGAGTGATATATTTCATTTTCTTCTTACTAGCTCATAAAACTTTACTCTTTCCACTTGCTCAACTTAGAGTTTACTTTTAATATAGTAAGCATGTGACATTATGTTTTGATAACCATGTCGTTCTTCAAACATTTAATCCAATATAACAACTCACGTTTTCATGTTATCTTATTATTTCAGATATAAGAATCCAGACTACAAGAACGAGAGAGACTTGTGGATCGATATTAAATTCCCCACCTTCTGTGAAAAATCGTAAAATAAAGTGATATTGGAGAAAGTTTCTCCACTGCCCAGATCTAGGAATTATTTTAGCTCTTTTGTCTGGCTTTTGTTTCGTCACTTGTAACATGTGTGTTAAACTTTTACCCTGCATGAACCTGTTAACACTGTTATTTTATTCGAGTCTGTTTCAAATAGTTGTTTTCACTGTTATAATTATACAGACCCGTAATTCAGTTTTGATAAATATCAGAGAACTGAAGTATATAATTATTAATATCGTCACTGATATCATCGCTATAAATTCACATTTCTATGCTATTCGTCTGGCTCCTTTAGCAGATTGTTCAACCATTCTTTTCAGTGCTCCAGTTTTTGTCCTCATTTTAGAACGTTTCTTTTTGAAACGACGTATTGAATTATTTAATGCCCTGTCTGTCGTCATCACCTTGATAGGTGTCTCTCTTATCACAAAACCATTCACTAGCTTTATAAACAATGACGACAGCCAAAGATCCATTGATCTCGCGGCTTCCTACGCCTTGACTCTTGTTGCCTGTTTAATATCAGCAGTATATTACGTCAGTGTACAGAAAATCAAATTTACCAGATCTTCAGTTGTCAGCTTGGAATACACTCTATCAACCGTTATTGTAAACGCTCTTATATTAACGTTAATCGATGACTGGTGTCTAGATGACTGTGGAAAAGATGGTTAGGTCATTGTCATGTCACGTGTCTTGGCAACACTTGGCCAGTTTGTGCTAATTATTGCGCTGAAAATAGAAAATGCTGGACTGGTATCTATCGCTAGGAACGTTGATATCGTCATATTGTTTATCTACCAATCATTCTTATTGAAGGATGAGGTACAGTGGACCAGTGTACTGGGGTCAGTTCTTGTATGTACAAGTGTTGGTTTAATCAGCTGGAAGAAGTGGAAAACCGAGGCTTGTATCTCTGAATAGTAACAAATAATGCACGATGACAGAAGTGTTGATTATTTACTTGATAAATCGTATTAACCTAGCAATCAAAAAATGTTTATAGTTATAGTTGTGGTTAATGATTATAATTACTTTCGTCACATAGATTGAAAATGTACTTTATTAAATCTTTTATTAAAACTTTATTTGTCAGATTCAATATGATATTCATTTTGCAATATTACGTTGGATGGCTATATCTGAGGCTATTAATTTTTCGTTAATATATCTTTTAATAATTTATTATAAAAGCATAGTTCAAACTAAATAGAATTTTTATTTTCTAATACCTTATGTGGATCTGTGTTTTAATCACAGGATATTTTAACGATTGTATTAACTAGTGAATATAATTTTACACGTTAAGTCAAGTTCCATATTTCTTATAACATATGGTGGTTATGTTTATAATCGAATGTCAAACAGACATTGACAGAAAATTAATTTATTATACCAAGTCAATGTAAAGAAGATTCTAAATAACGTTACTCAGTCTTAAGCCTTAAGATTGTTATTTATTTTACGTTTGTCCTTTCACTTAAACATCGAAGCTCTCGTGCTCTGTGTTGTATACACTGTTTTATTTCACACACTTATACTTTATTCGTAACGACAACATGAAGAAAAAAATACTGTCGGATTTAATGTTTTGTGTTTGCATAATGTTTGTAAAGTAAACGTGGTTGAAAAAATGACATGTTATTCTTAAGGAATTTATTTATTTCTTAAACACAAATGTTCTCACGAAATGTTTCAATAAGGAACGTGAGAAACTGAAAAGAAATATTTTGTCTGATTCGTAGTAACACTCAGGAACAACCGTCATATGAGGTTGAAGAGATCTTATCACAGAGTGCATATTATGTTTTTTTTCAAATAACAAAAACAACAAAAATATCAATTCTAAGCAAAACTTGTTGTGAACCATGTTCGTATGGATGTGACATTTAAAGTACGTGAATCGAAAATAGACAATCGTGATAGAGCAATATATTTACTTATCTAATAAAACACCTGGTTTCAGATAAAATTTCTATCGCTGAAACTTGTGAACCATGTTCGTATGGAAAGGCATTTAAAGTACGTGAATCGAAAATAGACAATCGTGATAGAGCAATATATTTACTTATCTAATAAAACACCTTGTTTCAGATAAAATCTCTATCGCTGAACAATTTTGAGGGTCAAACAGCGTATCAAATTTTGACGTTGTATTCTTGGTATCAGTAAGTTCTAATCTGTTTCCGACAGGTGGAGACTCACAAAAACAAACACAGTATGCACTCAGGGTCTTGTCCCGTGGGCTTTTTTTTTTTACAGCAAAGTCACGTCAGGCAATCTGCTGAGTCCACCGAGTACAATCGAACACCTGATTTTAGCGTTGTAAATCAGCTTGTCCTCTGCATCACATTATTAGGTGAAGTTGCAGTGACAAAAAGATAAAAAAGACAGATAATAGATAAGATAGCCAGCAATTTTCGGCCTGATGGTTCATGAAGAGCTCAGTCTCTGTTCAGTGAATACTTTCATGTCACAATATAATTAATCATACATCACATAAAAGAGTTTATGTTCGCTCATTTATATTTTAATAAGTTGATTTTTGTCTTTTAAAGCACAATAAATTATCACATTCTTGGGCAATTTAGTCAGGGTTCCCAAACAAAGAAAGTCAAAATCTGTCACTATCAGACGGCGCGTGTATGAATTGTCGTCTGTAATTCGACTATTATTACCAGATGTTATAACATTGCTCAGTGCTCACGATATCTCTCATTGTTTATAATAATCATTGTCTAGACGAACATTATCAGAATCTACTTTATATGTCCTTTAAACTTAGATTCATGTATACAGCCGGCAGCACGTGATAGACATGACTCTGATGGCCGACCAATATCAGACTATATCTTACCGACAAGCCTATCACTTTCCATGAACGAAAGAAATACTGGGCAACTTGATTCCAGTCAATAATTTTCACGTATTCTTTCATCACCCAGATCACACAAATGAAAGCAGTTCCGAAAAGAACTACGGAGGCTCAGCGTTGCTACCTGCTAACCCAATATTTGGTAAGTAAGCATTTTAAGCTGTGTTTCTACAAAGATTAAGTCTCCTGTTACACATGGCCAAATTATCCATTTTAATTCATCGGTTGTGTTGCTGTTTAATATATTAACAAATTAAGTATGTTTTAGCAAGATATTTACAAAAAAACGTCAATAAAAAGAAACGTGATAGTTTATTTGATCGAATCTCCATTCAGCCAAATACAGTGGTACCTCGGTTCTCGAACTTAATCCGTTCTAGAATATTGTCCAAAAGCCGAATCACTTTTTCCCATAAGAAAAACTGCAAATTAAATTAATCCGTTACATACTTTCAAAAATTACGCATTATAAAGCATTTTAAGTAAAAACTGTAAACCCAATAAAAACATTAAATGAAGATTTAACTGCACTTTACCTGTGCTGATGAGAGCTTATGGCGTAAGTAAAAGGTGGTGAGGGACGTGGAGAGTAGGAGGGTTATTATTGTTTGGAAGGGAAGTCACCTTCCATAAAAACGTCGGGTAACTCTCCTTCTGGGGTTATTTCCCTTTCTGTCTCTTTCCACCGCTACAACCTGCTTGAGACTCACTGGACCTATTTTTCACTGAAAACTCATCAAATGAGGTTTGTTTTTGCCATTGTCATTGTCATTGAAGATGTTTATGCTGCGGTTTGGTACAGCTTATTCAGGAGAAAATTTCTTTAAAAAACTTTGTAACTCTCTCCATTTCCCACACATCTCCTTTATTAGAGAAGTAATTCCCTCCTTCCTCCTCTCCTCCTCATCTGAAGACACTTTCTCACATACTTTCTGTTGCTACTCCTTCTTAAGGTCTTGGAGTTTTTTCGTGGTAAGCTCAGTGTAGTGGTTTTCCAACAGCTCCTCCCTATCATCACCACTCACATTCAAGCCCAGTGAGAATATCACTGCCGGGTATCTATCACTTCTGCCTCTTCTTCCACCTTTTAGCCTTCAAGACTCAAACAGAGCAATCACCTCTTTCCTCTCGAACTGATTGTCTATATGACTAGAATCGCTTCTTAAACCTCGTGAAACTGAAACTCATCGGTGTGGCAATACATCGGGTGGACCTGTTAATATATACTATGAGATACTGTGGCATCTATCTCCTGTTTTTCTTGTTATAATTCTGGCAGGATAATGTTTTTCTTGATGCTCGCGTCATGCAATTTTCCTGCCTTTCTGAACGCGTGGGAAGGATCCCAGGGTTCCTTCAAACTACTTTCCAATTGCTTTGACAGAATGGCTAATATTCGTCTTGTTAGGTTCCTCGAATGAAACAACATCCTTTAGACTACCCAGTGTGAGTTTCAAAAACAAACAGCGCTTCACCATGGACCACATGATTCGACTTGAAATGTCAATCAGAGAAGTGTTTCTCAAACGACAACACCTTGTATCAATATTCTTTGACATTAGGAAGACTTATGAAAACATGGAGGCATGGCATTTTGCGAGATCTCCACATATATGAGTTACGTGGCCATTTGCCCATTTTTTAATTGACATGATATTCCAAGTCGTGCGAGATCGACACTCTCCCGTTCGTTTCTATTGAAACTTTGAGTCCCTCAGGACACTTTTCTGAGTGTCACACTTTTCAGTATACAAATTTATGCCATCACTGAACAGCTCCTTCTCACTATTGCAAACTATGTCGTCGAACATGAGATATGTGGAGCAAAAGCTGCAGAATGCCATCAATTGTTTACTGAAGTGGACCACAACAACTGGCTTTACCTTTTCTCTCACAAAAACAGATTGCATGCACTTTTGCCGCCAACGGGGTTTTCACCCTGATCATGAACTCCGTATCGTGTTCTTAATAAATCGAAACTCGACTATTAATCTCTGGTCTCTGCTAGACCAACGGCCTTAATGATGATAGACCCTATTCATTCTAAAATACTTCAGTGGAGGCTCTTCACTGGGGCTTTCTGCCCTTCCCCACCTCGAAGCTTATACATAGAGTCTCATGAACCTTTTTTGCATCTCCACCTTTTGTAACTGTCTTTACTACATGCTTCGAAACTACGTTTCTTATCAAAACATCTCATCTGTTGTTGTGTTTTCCATACTTCTTAAAAACAAACAATCTGTCATTGCTTCTAATGGGCCTTACACTCCCAAGTTGTGAAAAATCTTTAGGTCATCTGAGACAAGCAGACACACATGATTGGAAATACTGTCTGCTACGGCTTCTGTGTTTACTGCTGAATTGAATGCCATTTCTTCTGCCCTGAACCACATAGAAACTAAGCAGTGCTCAAACTGCATGATTTATAATGACTCATGTAGTTCTTTTTTGGTCTTTACGTTGGTTCACACCCTGTTCTTCTTCATATTAAAAACCGACTGGTCCATTTATCTTTAACATGTACTTCTGGATAATAGGTCACGTTGTTATTATTAGGAACTAGCTCGCCGACACTGCAGCTAAATCTATCAGCACAGGTACTATAACCGCTGTACCTGTCCCTAACACGGACTATGGTCTTGTATTCAAGGTTCGGCTCCGTGCCAGTTGGCAGTGTATTTCGAGTGAGCATCTCATCGTTTTCTCTTATCTGGAACTGATGTACCATTGTGTACTGTTTGTAACACTCAGTTCACAATAAGCCACATTTTACTTTCTTGTCATCGTTATGATGAACAACGACGGCACCATTTTAAGCATGTTTTGTTTCAAGGTTTGTACTTTAAATTAGACATGGTTATTAGTGATGGTGACAATGTCCACCTTGCTAATGTTTTTATTTTTTAAAATATAATTTAAGCTTTTTAATTTATACATTACAACGTAGCTCACTTTTAAAAATCACAGCTCATCTAGTTCAATTTCAAGTTAGAAACTGACCGTAACATTAAGTAACTCGAAACCAGGACTGGAAAGGTCAACTTAAGATGACCGATTGTTGTTTTTGTACTTACCTGTTAGTCTTCCTAGCGAGTTATGATAATAACAGTCATACTACAGAAAGTGCTTTACAACTTGAATTACTGTAGTTTTTCTCTTGACGTTATAGACTAAATGAACATTGGTTTTATACTGATTATTTGTTGTTTAACATAGTTTTTCACCTTAATTTTCTTTTATCAATTTAACTTAATTTACTTTTACCTTTTACCGGATATTTGGCGCACATAGCCTTGTGTTTTTGTGTCATAAATCAACGATCCAACTTTCGCTTTATCATTGTTGAACCAAATATTTACAACTTAAAAATACCGAACAGGTGATTGGGGTAATCTGTAATACGTCATCATTTCTATTTGTTCAGAAGATGTTACAAATTCAGTTTGATATACATCTTTCAAAAAATCTGTTATTATTTAGATTTGTAACATAGTCTGTATCCTAGCGCCCCTGGACTACAACTCACACGAAAGATTTCATTAAAAACATACCATATACAACGCAATATACACACACATAAATTATGGTATTTACTCACGTAAGTCGGTTGTCCTACATATAACTTAATGTTTAAACACACGCACTTCATTCGTCACATACATACCTCGATTTTTACACGTATAATATAATAGCTACATATTATATATCAGTTGTTACACATATAATTAAATAGTCACCTAGAGAACCCACTAGACAGACATATAATTAAATAGTTACATACACAACCCAATAGTTACACATATGACAGTGCACAACGAAGTATTTACTTTTTGAATATTGTTGGGTGTTCCATATACATTTTTGGTTGCTGATTATGAAAATCACATTCAAATTTGCCCATCACGGACCGTTTCATCCAAATCTTTCGTTGTGTCATGTTTTTTCTCATATTGGTGTCCAAAATTTTTGTTTCTGTAAAACACCTATGAACAATGTTTTTTGCAGTTTAAGTATGTCCAAGCAGAAAATCAGGCCAGGTTAGAAACTGTTCTTCAGAAGTATGCAGCTTTTGTATGCCTGAGCAGGCGGAAGCCAGCCTGACACTGTTTCAGTAGGCTATAGAAGTGGCTAGCATACACAGATGCTGCTCATTGGATTAATATAGACCTTATGTGTGTACTATTGTTTCAGAATATAGCATTATCTCAGTAGCAATGTAAGATGCTATGTTTGTGGCGAGTACACGCTTGTTCATCAGAGATGCTCAATGTCTGCTCTTGTGAAGAAAACGTATAATCTGTACTTTGGCTGTAAAATTGTTGATGAAGACCAAAAATTGGCGCCTCACATTTGTTGTGCGACATGTGTTGTTTGTCTGAGAGGTTTCCTCAAAGACACACGAAAAATAATGCCGTTTGCTGTCCTGATGATATGGCGAGAACGGACGACCAAGTGACGGATTGTTACTTCTGTTTGACTAATGTGTCTGGTTGTTCTGCCAAAAACAAGAAGTCAATTGAATATCCTGATCGTGACACATGACGACAGTCTTTCAATTCCAAAACCACCAGAGGAATGGACGTAAGACGAACCAGATGAAGAAACTGCAATGCAGGGAACTGGAAGTGACACTGATCCGGATGTTGTGCCGTGCTCTTCAGGCTATCCGCATCTCATAACACAGTCACAATTAAACGATTTGGTCAGAGATTTGGGTCTGTCAAAAGTAAAAGAGAAATTTCTCAGTTTGAAACTGCACGAATGGTTGTTGGATGTTACCAGGTACGAAAATGTCTGTTTTTTAAAGCCGCCAAGAAGATATAACCTTATTCTTTGCACAAGTTGACAGTCTCTGTTTCTGTGTTAACATCGAAGGATTGTTCTCCGCTTTTGGTGGTGACCATGACCCGCAAGAGTGGCGTATCTTTATTGATTCATCAATGTTAAGCCTCAAAGCTGTTCTGTTACACAATGACAACGTTCACCCTTCAATACCTGTTGGCTATGCAGCACACATGAAAGAAACATGGAAATGTTGCTGAAGCCAATCCAGTACACCAAGTACAACAGGAATATCTGTAGAGATTTGAAAGTCGTTGATCTGTTACTGGCTAGACAAAGTACTGCTGTTTCATCTGTAAATGGGACAGTCGTGCCAAAGAGTCACATTATTTTAGACAGAGCTGGTCACTCCGTAAAAAGTTAGTTCCAGGACAGCAAAATGTGGTGCATAAACCGCTTTTCGACCCGGCAAAGAATTTTTTTGCCTTCTCTTCACATAAAATTGGGACTTATGAAGAATTTCATGAAAGCAATGAACAAAGAATATTGCCTGGATCCTCTTCAAAGACTTTGTTGAGAATTTTCTTAGCAATTACAGAGCTTCACATTACATTCAGCTGGTAGATAAACTTCTCAAAGCTTACAAAACAATGAAGTGCAACATGTCACACAAGATTCATTTCCTCCACTCACATTTGATCTTCTTTTCCGCAAAACTCGGTGCAGTGAATAAAGAACACAGTGAAAGGTTTCACCAGGACATTGCTTCAGTGGAAAAAGATATCAGGGCAACTGGAATCTGTCAATGCTTGCTGACTACTGTTGTACCCTGCAACGTGATGCACCGGACATTGAATACAAACGAAAATCAGAAGCCAAACACTTTTAATTATGTTGAACTTCATAGCGTATTAGAAACATAAACGCAATTAAATACACTATTGTCGGTAAACAGTTAACTGCCTATTTCTCACTGTTCCTACGTGAATACAAAACAAAAACTATAACATGCATACATGAAGAACAGGTACCTGTCACAATCAGCAAAAACTTTTCAAAATTTTTTATACGGTGATAATTAGGTAGTTACATACATTATTAAATAGATATATACATTACCCAATAGTTACATATGTAATTAAATAGCCACATACATAACGCAATAGTTACACATATAATTGATAAATTATATTTCTAACCCAACAGTTACACACACATAATTTTACAGTTACGTACATAATCCAACAGTTACACAAATGTAATTAAATATTTACATAAATAATCCAATAGCCACACACATATATAATTTTATATTTGGATACTTATCCCAACGTACATACATATAACTAGAAACGTAAATACACAACCCAAAAGGAATACACATACAATCACTCACATGCACAACCATTAAATAGTTACACAACTAAATAGCTACATATATATTAAATAATTACATACATAACCGAATAGAGACAAATATAATTAAAAACTCACATACATCACCCAACAGTTACACACACATATAATTAAATAGTAACATACATAACCAAATAATTATTCATATAATTAAACAGTTACGTACGGCAACCTATGGTTACACTCATAATTAACTACTTACATACATAACCTAACAGTTACATATACAATTAAGTTGTTTTATACATAACCCGGTAGTTACACAAATTATTTAATTGTTACTTATATAACCCAATAGTTACACGTATAATTAAATACTTACCTACGAATACTGTATAATTGCGTTGTTTTTGTCCATTCTCAAAGAGTATTGCTCATTTCTATTCACCAAAGAAAAACTGTTTAATCATGTCGATTGTCTCCATTCTTCAAGAGAGTTGTTCAGTTCTTTTCACTAAACAAAAGCTGTTTCATCGTGTTGTTTGTCTTTATTTTTCAAGATTATTTTCAGTTCTGTTCACCACACAAAAGATATTTTATTGTCTTGATTGTGTGAATTCTTGAAAGGTATTATTCAAATGTATTCATCAAAGAACACTGTTTAATCTCCTTGTTTGACTCCATTCTTCAAGAATCTTCTTCGGTTCTACTCACAAAACAAAAAAAAAACTGTTTACTTGTGTAGTTTAAGTCCATTCTTGAAAAGTATTTATACAGTGCTATTCACTAAACAAAAACTGTTTCTTTTTCTTCTCCAGTCTTCAGTTGTACTGTTCAGTTATATTCACAAAAAATAACCTTTTTTGTGTTTTGTCTCCATTGTTCAAGAGTATTGTTTCGTTCTTTTCCCAAATGATAACTCTTTCATCGTTTTGTTTCCGTTCTTCAAAAGTATTTCTCAGTTCAATTCAGCAAACTGAACCTGTTTCATACTTTAATTTGTTTCCGTATTTGAGAATATTTTTCAGTTTTATTCAACAAACAAAACCTGTTTCATTGTGTTGTGAGTCTTTATTTTTCATGAATATTGTACAGTGTTATTCACTAAAGAAAAACTGTTTCATTGTTTTCCTTTTCTCCATTCTTCAATAGTATTGTTCAGTTATATTTGCAAAATATAACCGTTTACGTGTTTTGTCTTCATTGTTTAAGAGTATTGTTCAGTTCTATTCACCAAACAAAACCTGTTTCATTGTGTTGCTTGTCTCCATTTTTCAAGAATATTGTTCAGTTACGTTCACCAAAGAAAAGCTTTTAATTAACTTGTTTGTCTTCATTCTTCACGAATATTTTTCAGTTCTATTCAGAAAACAGAAGCTGTTTCATCGTGTTTTTTGTCTTCATCTTTCAAGAGTATTGTTCAGTTTTAGTGACCAAACAAAAGCTATTTCATTGTCTCACTTGTGTCCATTCTTTAAGAGTATTGTTCAGTTCTATTCACCAAAAAAAGCTATTTGATAGTTTTATTGGTTTCCATTCTTCAAAATTATTGTTCAGTTCTATTAACTAAACCAAAGCTGTTGAATTATATTCTTTTAGTGCTGTATCAGTTGTAAAAATTTAAATTTTACTGTCATAACAGTCACTGAATCATAACGTTAAGTGTTACAACAGTTTGTAAAATGTAACAATTAGTGTCGTGAAAGCTAGTTTTATATTGTTTTTCTACTTTTTAACACAACTACAAAAATTCGGGTCGAGTAGGCCCCAGAGCAACTTGAAAGGTTATTAATATTAGGCTAACAAATTTGTATTTAAATGAAATTGCCATTAACTTACCCTATCCCCTTATATTTTAAAAAGCAATAGAATTTTGACTTTTCAGAAATTTGCAAAATAATATTTAAATTTTTTTTAAAACTTCCACTAAGGGTATCACTTTAGTGGATGTAAATATTTTTTTTGAAGGAGTGTTAATGTTGGCTCTTTCTTGTGCACTCCAAAATCACAGTCATTTGTTAATTTTTCCCAAAGGTTGAAATTTTATCTTGTACGGAGTTGTCGTAACTGACCAAACAGTGAATAAATAATATATTTTCATCTTCTCATCAAATATCAGTTTGTGAATCAGGTAACTGACATGTAGTAACGTTATAAGTGAAATAGATAACTGATCTGTAGAAATGTTACGAGTGAACTACATAACGGACACGTTGCAACGTAAGAAATGAATTAAATAACTGACTTTGAGTAATATTACGAGTGACCTAGACAGCTGACCTTTAGTAACGTCAGAAGAAATATAGAGAACTGACCTGTGGTAATGTTGCGAATGAGCTAGATGACTGACTTGTTGTAACATTTAAAGTGATATACATAACTGACCTGGATTAATGTTACGATTTGGAACTATTGCACGAACAATCAGTGTTTTATTTCTAACTTGAGTTATGGGTGGAATATACATTCACAGTTCAAAAGTAATGAGAACATTGTGTTGTTTAAAACGGTAGTAATAATAATATTGTGCGGTTTAAAAACGGTAGTAATAACCATTTGGGTCAGGTTGGGTTTAAGAACGGTAGTAATAATAATTATAATATGGGCTAGATATGGTCTTAGAACTGTAATAATAATCATATGGTGGTGTTTAACAACGGTAGTATTAACCATTCGGGCCAGATATGGTCTAAGAACTGTAGAAGTAACCGTGTGGATCAGATTTGGTTTAAAGATAAGTCTTCCCGGACTGTTCACACCCTGTTACCGTAAAATTGTGCCACACTGGTTTTTTGATGTGTGTTTGCTGTACGAGTAACAGGAAATTTCAGTATTCTATCACATAAGATAAGTGAAGAATTTAAGGAATTTACTTCACATTCTTCATTGTTGAAAATACTTGTTCACAGACATAAGTTGTTCCGAACACTGATGTCATACAGGATGCGAACTGCTTCAGCTTTGGAAAATCATCTTCAGGTATGCAGCTGTAATAAGCTACCCCTCTCTGTGTTTTGCTTTCAAAAAGTAATTTCCTTGCAAATCGATGACCTCCAGCTGAAGTTCCACTGGCACGTTATCAATAACACAATGAAAAGGATTCTGAAAAAGGAGAATGTCACTTTTGATTCTGTCGAGATCCGTAAATCTCTCTAAAAATGCTTATTTAAATCACCAATAATCCTTTTCTGAAACTCCAGGTTGACATCTTCTGTGATTCCAGCATAAAACTCATTGAAACACAGAAAATGAGAGAGGTTTCCTCCTTCCAAATGTGTTTCAAACAATGACAGCTTTCTCCGAAATCCTTTAATGATTCTATGGAGATCACAGACAAGATTATTCTTCCCCTGAAGTTTCAAGTTCAATTAATTCTTTTGGAATGTGATGTCAAGTAAAAATGACAACTATGACAACCAGGATGGATCCGACAGAAGTAGATCAGCTCTATATTTCTCGATAAGAAATTTATCTATTTTTCTTATCAACTTATAAAAACGAGACAAGACTTCACTGCAGCTGAGCCACCTCACCGTCGTGTGATAAAGAAGGTCACAGAAATCCGAGTCAATATCTTAAAGAAACGCTTTGATCTGGCCATGATAAAGTGCATGACATAAATCACTGGTTTCAGTACGCAAGAAATATCTAAGTCTTTATTACAGAGTACTTGCTGATGTATGATGCAGTGTATAAACAGAGCACTTGGAAGTTAAAGATCTTCTAACTGTTTGTTGATCAGCCCACCAGACCTTTCTTTACTCCAGTTATGTTTTTCCCTCCATCAATTGTTCCACCTCTAAGCTGATTCTACTAAAGTTTATAGTCTTCCATAGTTTTATGCACTTCCATGAAAATGTCTTCTCCAGTTGTTCTTTCGTGCAGGCTGCAAACTGATTCCAACTTTTCCGTGATCTGAAAGTCCAAATTAACGCCACAAATGAACACGAGCGGTTGTGAAGTACTCGAGAAATCAGTAGACTCATCCAGTGGCAGAGAAAACCATAGGAAGTTTCTAGCTTTCTGGCGTATCTTTAATGCGATGTTCTCTCAAAGTTCTTCTGCTATCTGTACAACTAATGTTGCTGAAAGTCTGATGCTTTCAAAGAAATTGTCTTTTTGAAGACACATCTCATTTGCTGCTTCCATCACACACTCTTTGACGAAGTTTCCGTCAATAAAAGGTATTCCTCGCTCTGCCATCTTATGCACTATTTTGTAACTTGTACGAGTGACAGATTCTTTTTT
>VWRL01001680.1:0-24998 GCA_011833715.1 Carcinoscorpius rotundicauda | reverse complement strand
CACAGAGATATGGGACTGATAACAGTTTATTATATCTGTAAAATTATCAGACAAAAACCATTAGTAATTACATTAAAAACAAAATAAGTACTAACACAGCAGAGATATATATCAAAATGTATTTTTCAAAATTATTTGTTTATATAAATGTACATAAATATTATAAAGTTTATAGCCATTATAACCTATGATGTACTCTTAAGACCCCTGGTAATTAAGTAGGGGTACATTGACAGCTGTACATAGTATGTACGTCATCTCCTATTAAATTATGGTCGATGTAATAACTATTTTGAAATTAGCCCACAAACTATCTCTACATGGTTAACTTATCTGTAAAGATATCTTGTGTCATTTGTTGTGATGAGAATACACCTCGCTGAGTGTGTAACCATATATAACTGATACATCATTTAGTTTACCACATGAAGTCTGGCTCTAACCGTCTGTACATTGACACATTATCCAGTTTCTGCAATGCCTGGTAAATGGATGGCATTGTTAAGACTGGTTCTCTGGTAATAGTTTTAGTTGTGGGTGATCTAAATTGGCAGATACTGGTCATCTGTTTGTGTTTTGAATGAAGCTGTCCGGATGTGTAATATTGGTTTGGATATAGTGCTACATTCATGCTAATGGTACATGTAACCAACTTGTATTAACCTGCTCTTATTGGCCAGTTTTCATTCATCTGATGGTTTTTCAAGTGGTAAAACATCGATATTTCTTTACTGAGGTCTGGACATTGTTTACAAACAATTTGAAATACTTTAAATGCTGTGATTGACTTTAAAAGAGGCAAGTGAGAGAAGCTTATGCAAATCTAGTGGATATAGTGTGAGCTCAGATGATCAGTTTCAGATCATAAGTCCAATCATCACATATCTGATTTGGATAACAATAAACGTTCATTAAAACATTAGTTTTGTTACTATGGCTTACTGATCTATAACTCTGCCTGACCTTTGGCCTTAAAGATGCTAGATCCTATTTATCATTAAGGTCTTTGACTGCACTTAGGCTTTTAGCACCATCCCAGTTTAGAGCTAATACATAGAGTCTCATGAACCTTCTTTGCACCTCCATTGTTTGCAACTGTCTTTATTATATGCTTTGATACTTCGTTCCTTACCAAAGCATCTGATCTGGGGTTATGTTTTCCTTCCTTGGTGGGCCACGCTTTTTCAGACCAGATTGTCTGCCATTGCTCCTTTTGGCATTTATATCAGGTGCAGTTAGATGAATTGGGTCTGTCCTCAATAAACATTGCAGTATCCACTGGTTAGCCCATCCCACCATGGCTTCTTACAGTTCCCAATTGTGACCTACCTTTAAATAATCTGAGAAGTAGACACTCCTGATTGGAAATATTGTCTGCTATTTTCTGAACATCTTTCGAACCATCCTTCCATTCCTATTTATATAGATGGTTCGAAATCAGGTGACTGTGTTTGCTCTGCCATGGATTGTTGTTGTTTGGTAGTTGCACACAGAATCCCCGCTATAGCTTCTGTGTTTACTGCTGAACTGTATGCCATTTCACTTGCCCTGGATCACATGGAAGTTAAACAGTAGTCAAACTTCACTATTTATACCGACTTGCTTAGTTCTCTACTGGCCCTGGAATCGCTTTGCATTAATTCATACCCTGTTCTTGCTGATATTCAAAACCACCGGCCCATTTCTCTTTAACATCTATCCAGTTTTTCTGGACACCAGGCGGCTTTGGTATTCATGGGAATGAGCTTGCTGACACTGCAGCTAAGTCTGTCTGCTCTGGCACTATCACCATTGTACCTGTCCCATACATAGACTATGGTCCTGTATTCAAGGCTCTGGTCTGTGCCAGTTGGCAGTGGACTTGGAGTGAGCAACATTAAAACAAGCCTTTCTAAATAAAACATTATATTGGACTTAAGTCATCTTGCTTCCATCAGGATTGGAAAGACTAAGTTGTTCTATCTAGACTAAGCATTGGTAACAGTTTTTTAACTCATCATTTGCTTTTATCTGGAACTGATGCACCAGTGTGTAGTTTGTGTAACACTCAAATTACAATAAGCCACATTTTACTTTCTTGTCATTGTTATGACTCTCAACAACTGCACCATTTCAAACATGTTCTGTCCCAAGGTTTGTCCATAATGTTAGAGAGTGATGGTGACACTGTCCACCTTGGTAATGTTTTTAGTTTTTTAAAGGTCATTAATCTTTTTAATACTGTTTGAGTTTTTTAATTTATACATTGCACCTTTTTAATGTGGTTCCCTTTTAAAAATTATTTAGTTTGATTTAAAATTAGAAACTGGCCTAAAATGAAATAACTCGAAGCTAGGACTGGAAAGACCAATTTCAGGTGACTAATGCTGCTGTTTGAACTACCCGTTAGTCATCCTGGCAAGGTATTATTATATCAGGTGAGTGATGGTGGTTTTTGTACTTACCTGTTAGTCTTCCTGGTGAGTTATCATTATTACAGTTACACTACAGAAAGTCCTTTACAACTTAAATTTCTGTAATTTTTTCTTGACTTTGTAGACTAGATGTAAACATTGGTTTTATGCTATTTATGTTGTTTTTTTAACTTTGTTTTGTTTTACCTTAATTTCCTTTTATGAATTTTACTAAATTTACTTTTAACTTTTTACCAGATGTTTGGTGCAGATAGCCAAGCTTTGTGCCATAAAACACTCAATCAAGCAACAACCAATCAATAATGTAACAGTGAACTTTCTGTGATATCATGCGTCTCTTGATCCCCACAAAAATGAGAGATTCATGAATCCAATTTAGAGAAGAAAATTGCAATGATTTGTAACAAATGGAAGAAAAAAGACAACAAATACAACAATTCAACACTATTTATTGTATCGAGGGAAACTAAAGGATATTCTAAATGAGAAAGTTAAACTGTAGTACACATTTTCAGTATTTTCAGTAAGTATAAACATTGATAAGACTTCAAGAACCAAGTTTTGGCTTTCTTAAAAGACAGACTGCTCTCCTCCAAATTCAATTGAAGGCTTCATCATAACCATAAAATTTGCTTATCACAAGAAAATTCAGAAAAGTGTACCAGGACATA
Source organism: Carcinoscorpius rotundicauda (assembly GCA_011833715.1). Taxonomy (NCBI): domain Eukaryota; kingdom Metazoa; phylum Arthropoda; class Merostomata; order Xiphosura; family Limulidae; genus Carcinoscorpius; species Carcinoscorpius rotundicauda. Next base: position 21,913 of record VWRL01001680.1, on the reverse strand, counting down.
GAAATGTCTTTGTTTCTTGTGACAACTTCAAAGTATCCTCACAAACACAAGGTCAAGTAGAATGCAATTAAACTATCCCACAAAGTAGTACGTTGTGTTCTTGAAATATTGAGTCACAAAGAAGTAACACCTCAGGTTTGATGTTTCATGTGACAGCTACCAGATTTAATGAGAATTTTAAAAAATTAAAGATTTTTGTAAATAATAAATAAATGCTATGGGAAAGAAAGATATGTAGTATTTGTATACTGAATCATTCACATGTAAAATATAAGATAATGAGTTCTTTACAAAAGCAAGTTTTTATATCCTCAGTTTCAGGAAATGTGGGAAGACTAGGACATTTCTTAAAATTCTGTTTATAAAATATAGATTTGTAAATCCTTTTTTCCTTGTTATTATCATAACAATAGGAAAACTGAGAAATATAATATAATGTAAAATATAAGATAATGAGTTAAGAAAACAAGTGTTTATATTCTCAGTTACAGAAGATGTGGGAAGACCAGAACATTTCTTAAAATTCTGTTTAATATATAGATTTGAAAATCCTTTATTTCTTGTTAGTATAATAACAATAGGTAAAGTGAAAAGCATCAACTCGGATTGTGATGTTTGCAATGTATTAATAAGTAGGTTTTCCTCTTTCAGGTGGTTTACAGCTGTACAAAACATAATTCATCAAGGTATAAAGTAGAGGCATGTTCCGTCTCCCACTATTCAGCTTCATCTACAGTCTTTCTTTGACAATGTAGCAATGCTAATGACTCTGCAACTCCAATCTCTCTGCAAGGTGTTTATGGAAAAATACACTGAATTTTTATGCAGATCTAAGGTAGTTATGCCAATATTTGCCTAACATTTTAAAGAAAGATGTTTAATTTATCTTTAGAATAACATGGGTTGCCCTGTTTCCTATTTGTAAATGCATAACTATACTATGCTTTGTCTGTTATAAATACATAATTAATTTTTACCAAAATAATTGATTATATGTAAAAGAAAGTTACCAGTAATACAAAAAATGTTTAAAAAAATGTGTAACTATAGATTAAATGTTTTATTGACATCTCATTGAACTGAATGTGTTAAATACTGGACCTGGAGCATATAAAGTTGAATAACTCTGGAATTTACAGTCATCTAAACTAAGACTGAAGTGAGAAACTGAGCAGTGGACACTTCAGAATAAAAGACTCATTGAATGATGAATGGATGCAAAGAAAATACAAAACACTCCTCATTTATGATCAACAATTTAAGATGAACAATCAACCAACTACATCACTGCATCTCAAACTATGATTAACTGATCTTGCCTGAGATGGAAAAATGTGAAAATTTCATTCAGCAAACAAGTGAAGTGGAAGAGTAAATAGTGTTCATAAGATAAATGAAGAACAGAAACTAAACCTGTTAGGAGTAAACCAACTTTCATAGCTCATTAAAGAGAATCTTCACATGTACAAAGCCACATGAAAATATTTCATAACAATAATTGGTACATAAATACTCCAGAGCTGATGAAGTGCTGTTGCCCAAAACGTATTCATGTTTTATCAATAAAGTTATTTTAAATTGTTGACTCTTTTAGCATTATAATTTATTTTGCATTTGTTATTTCCTCACCTATACAATTATTTTATTACCAGAACTAATCATTCCTTTATTATGTCATTGATGTAAATCAAGAAACAAGCAAAGGTTCTAAACCTGATTCTCACTTGTGATATTAATACAGTGTGACTAAATTGTATTTACAGTAACAATCTTCCATTCAGCTGCTCTTCTATCCAGTTAGGTAATTTATTTCTAATACCTTCAGAGATAATTCCTTTTAAATGTTTTATTTAGCACCTTGTCAAATGCTTTCTGAAGGTCAGTATATCAAATCTACACCATTATCCTCATCTACATAAGCAGTAACCCTTTTCAATGACTTTGTACAGCTTCTATTATCAGACTTTCTAAAATTTTTTCACAACTGATGTAAGATTGATACACTTATTATCACTGGGAGAATTTTTATTATCTCTCATGAAAAGAGGAGTGAAATATTAGCTAACTTACAATCCTTTGGCACCTGCCCACTATTCAAGAACTAACAAAAAATAGTAGCAAGCAGCTTATATATCTAATCCTTCACCTCCTTCAAATTTCTTGGGAAATATCTAGCCCAATAGCCTTATCGTTCTTTCAACTGCTCAGTGTTTTCTAAACAAGCTCAGAATTAACGAAATCATCTTTTTCAATCTGTTCAAGATTAGGAATACCTTTTAAATATTCATTAATTAAAACTAAAGAAAAACAAATTTAATAACCCAACCTTCTCATAATCATTAAATATGGGCCTCCCTCTACCAGTCCTAAAGGGTTTTACCTTATCTGAAGACTTTGTTTACCTTGAATATGTTTATAGAGAGCCTTATTGTTAATTTTAACATTTTCGGCCAATTTTTTCATATATCCTGTTTGATGTCCTAAGTTTCTGTTTGACCAAATGTCTTGATCTTCTATAATAGTCTAAATCTCTCATCATTCCAGTCAATTTATATTTCTTAAATAAACGATGCTTTTCTTTAATTTTATCTCTTATACCCTTTGTGAACCAACCTGATTTTTTATTTGCAGCTACCCTTTTCTTTCTAAAGGAATATGTTTGTTTAATTATTTTCTCTGTATTTACCCCACAGACAATCCTGTTCACATACTTTGCCAAGGAATTATCCATAACTACAACCTCCTTAGGTTATCATCCACATCCTTCTCTGTTTCTTTTGTTGACTTTCTCTCTAGTAGTTCCTTGTATATACAATTCAACGAATAAAATATTTTGTTCAATAGAACAGGCTCATCACAATTACCTTCACTATATAATACTCTTTCTAACTTTCTAAAAATCATTGTTAGTTGATGTACCCTTTTTTATAAAAGCTTAAGCTTTTGCTGCCATCTCCCACAGTTTACACATCTCATTATTTATAACAGTGATAGACATAAGCCTCTTGTGTCTTTCTATTTTCTTTAGTCTTTTGAAATTCTTTTTGAAGTAGTTAGCCTTAGCCAATGGAAATTTGCAACACAACATTTACCAACCCATTTACAATGTTTTGGAGGTAAAACATCTGAATTATAAAATTCAAGTTATCATTGTAGTCATCTTTGAATATCAAAGATGTTTGTGTTTATATGTGATGTTCATTATAGTATCAGAACTTTGTTTTCCTTTTTTCTTAAGACGTTGATTCTTACTTCAGATAAGATAAAAATTTAAACTTTGATTATTACTCCAGATAAGATAAAAATTTAAACTTTGATTATTACTCCAGATAAGATAAAAATTAAAACCTATTGACTGTAAAAAATAATGCTTTTCATCACCACACATACATAAGTAGAAAATGAACCCAGCCATTTACTTGTACAGCTCAGATCATTGGCTGTACAAAAATATATTTTATACAAATTGAGAATTAAGTATGCTGAGCAGTTAATTTCAGTTGATAAGTTCTGTATAACAGAGGACTGCATTTTAAAATTACCTATACAACCTTCATGCTGTTGTTTACTTGCTTGTCACAAAAAGAAAAAAAATGTTACAGATTAGTTCGAAAACATTTTCTAAACTTTTAGAAATGTTTTTTAGGCTTTGTAGAGTAGATAAGATGCGATCATCCAGTATGTTGCACAAAAATATCTATTTATCTACAGAGTAAAATTTGTATACATGTTATTTTTGTTTCAGGAAAATCACAAGTTTATTATAAAATTGGTTGCAGTTGGACAGCAGATCAAACTTGAACCAACTTACCATGATTTTGAAACAGTTTTACTGGATATCTTGGATTCTTTACTTCATTCTGTCAGAATAATTCCTTGAGTTGAAAATCGTTTGAATATGGTATGTTTTGGCTTTCAAGTATTATCAAAACACAGATATTAACTGTTTTCAAAGAACAATTCCAGCATCTTCAGAAATACATAAACAACTTTAATAAGTATCTTTACATTTTAGTTGGTGAGGTATGTTTTCAAGTTATTAAAGTAGGAAATTTATTTGCATCATTTAATCAGTGATCATGTTAAAATATAAAGAATTAACAGTTTTTCTATTATATTTAATCATTTTATATTTGATTGTGATGGCTAATTGTGAGATAATAGAAAAACTGCTTATGTTTGTGCTGCTTAACATGTTACTTCTAGTGGTGCAGCCAAGTACAAAATTTAGTATGAACCCACAGCAATGATGGAAGGACAGGATGTCCGTTTGAGACAAATTACAGATTTAAAACAAAAACTCTACATATGACTTATTTAGACATGGGAATCATCATGCAGTCTCTAACTGAGTAATGTGCAGAATGGTTACAGTCATGCCAAAGCCACCCCATGTTTATGATAGTCAAATGTCTGATATATCTACTCAGCACACAGGGAGAAGACTTAGTAGTTTTTAGAAAGTAACATACAGAGATTAGGTCCAAATACAAGCCCACCAGTATCACTCCAAGGAGGGTGCTAAAAGTACTTTCAGAGTTAAATAGATATTGGTAAAATAGTAGATAAAATACATAGTGGCCAAGGGGGATAACATAGAGAACTAGGTTTATGTGCTGATCCATCAAGACTTTCTGTAGAAGCCCTGAAGGTGCATGCCAAGTTTAGGTGAGAAGTGTATGTACACAAACAACATTTCTGCTTGATATATGTATGTATGATAGATGTAGTAAACATTTAAGAGCATTTGTAAAATTTATAAGTTATTATAAATATATTTATAATTACAAAAACAAACCTCAGCAAAACTGACTGAATTCTAACTTTTTAGCAGTCCCCAAACCCAGTGGGTCAGCAGTAACTTTATGGATTTAAATCTCTAAATTCATGAATTCAATTCACTACAGTGGACAGAAAACACAGTCCAATGTGTAGGATTTTACTAAAACAACAATAAATTTTTTACTACATTTCTTCATTAAAGCTTTTCTCCCCCTGCTAGTACAGCAGTATGTCTCCAGATTTACAATGCTAAAATCAGGGGTTTGATTCCCCTCAGTGGGCTCATCAGATAGCCCAATGTGGCTTTGCTGTATGAAAACACACACAAACTTTTTTTATGTATTCTCTTCAGAGGCCATTATTATTAGATATTTTTTTGCTATGATGTGTTTTTCCAGTTTAAGAATTTACTGAAGGCCTTTGTAAATAGAACATTGTAGAGACTTCAGGACCAATTAAATAATACTAAACATTTGCAAGATGTAAAGAAATATATGTTAATGAACACCACAAGACAAATTAACAAGAATAAATAAATATTGTGTAAATGACAGCAATATAGCAGGTTAAAGTAAAACAATATGAAGTTCTGCATTAGACTATGTTAGAAGACTATATTCTGACAGTAAAAATTTTAAATACTTTTGTTATTTGATTTATTAAGTGGAATATTTCGTGTCTGATATTTGTGTCTGTGTTACTTAAGTGTTTTAAAACAAAAAAAAATCATAATGTCTGTTTCATTTTGTTCATTAACACCACAATGTGATTGTGTTAGTAAACAATGCTCTGTGTCTTTAGAGAGTTTATTATGTAACTGTGTTGGTAAACTCTTGGTTACATTGTGATATTTGTATTATTTGATAATTGAGTTTAAAGCAGACAGTGTGATTGTATTAATAAACTGTACTTTAGCAATAAATAAGTGTGATTATATTATTTACATATTGTATTATATGTTGCATTGTTTTAATAATAATTATTCCAGTATGACCTCAAACACAGCTATATCAAATTTTTTCTGCTCTTTAAGCATTGTTAAAAACTTTTCTCAATCAGTGCACCAGTCTATATACCCCCATCAATTTTGCACCATTTCTGAACATGTACATATCATGTGACTACTTTCCACCAACAGTATTGTGCGACCAATATTGAAGCAGCTTAGCTCTTTCTGCCATTCTCACTCAATCCTCACTTTTAAGAATTCTAAAAGAAATACACAAGAAAAATGTTAACTTCTGATATGGTCTTACCTCCTTTCACACCTTCTCCATTAGTACAGCATTGTTTAGTTATGTTTTTTTGCATGCTACTATCATTTATAAACATGCTTCTTTGTATTGATTTTCTTGCTACTAAAATATAAGATATCTCTTGAATTGCAAACATTGTGTCAACTATGCATTTCCTGTTACAGTCGAAAATGTTACTGTTAAACAGCTTCTCAGGAATCAGGTTAGACTTCATCTGCAAAGAAAGTTTATGTCTTAATTTGCAGGAAGCTACATTTGTATGTTTAACAGTTACTTCTTCTTATTTTTCATGAGAAAAAATACAATTAATGAGAAAACAATTTGGACTCTTTTTCTCTAGTAGCTTATTTTAATCTGTTACACTGTACACTTAAAGAGTTTTCACCTTCCACCCATTCATGCACTGCAATGTCATTCACTTTGGTGGTGAATTGTTCTTCCTGTTGCTTCCAGCTCTATCAGGGAATCCATGATAAGTATTTCAACATGAATACTTCACACCTGGTTAATACACTTGTAGCTTGGCTCCAATGCCCTTTGTGTGACTTTGCCCTTATCTAAAAATTGAAGAATTAAGTATTTTGTGTCATCTCTGTTTGGACTTTGCTGTGTTAGAAATTTTTGTGTCATTTGTCATCTAAGTGTCTTTAGAGGCATTGCAAGTGAGATATTGATTATTACTTTGTTGTTTTTCTTTGCATATTCATTAATATTAAATACTGTGTAGACTTAACAAATTTCAAGGGCTTGTTAGGTTATTTTTACTAAGTGCTTTAACTAAGTATGTTTAAATTGATTGCAAGTTTCATATGATTACTACTTGTAACATCTTATTTGTTATTCCAGCTCTCAAATGGTGCAACAGTATGTCTGTGGATGTACAATATCAGAAACTGGGTTTCAATTTAGAGGATTTGTGAATTAGATATTGACTCTTAATGTGTTTTCTAGGTAATTTTCATTGGTTTGCACATTTTTTTATTGTTTTGTAGGCTATGCCGATTTAGATGGTTTGTCTGATATTTATCAGTACTTTTTTAACTATATATGTTTAAATAGCTTGTATGTCACATATCTTTACTAGTAACATGTAATTCACTAATCTTTAAGAATGATATTTTTCATTGTTTTTATCTCCATTCTTTATTCTCATAATTTTATTCAGTATTGGATGTAATTATGTGTCCTTTGTCATCTGGATTACATCAGATGAATTGTAAGTTAGATATGGATTATTAATGTGTTTTCTAGGTGATGTTAGTCATTTTGCACAGTTATTATTATTAATTATTTTGTGGGCTAGATACACTTAGATGGTTGTCTATTTGATACTTATAAGTACTTTGTTAATTAGGTAGATTTAGATAATTTCTAGATTGCATACTAGTAATATGTACTTGATTATTTTATCTGAATAAATGTTGTTGTTTTTTTGTAATTTTTTACTATGTGCCTTATCATTACTAATTTTATGAACTTAGAACTTAAATGTTTATTTTGTTCCATCACTGATATGTTTTATTTTTCCTGGTTACAGAGCTGAGCTTTGCTTTGGTTTCTTTTTTCATGTTCATGAAACTAGTAATGTCAATTTATCCTTGTAATCTACAGCTTGGAGTTCTTTTCATATCACCATTCTCAAGTCTTTGGCAGTTCATCAAGCTTCATCCTACTTTCTTCCTCTCTCTATCATGGAGTGGGTGGTAATGTTACATTCTGACATCTTCACTGTAGTAACTCATAACACAGAGCCAGGGAGTAACAGTTCAAGGTGTCTGTGTTTTCAGGTTTTAAATCTCTTTTCTGGGCCCACAATTACCACTTTGTGGTCTTCACTTGCCTTTTCTTTTAAATCTGGTAGTGGATTTATTATCTCCTCCCAACAAGATTCTACATAAGGAATAGTCTCTTAATCTACAGGCCTGTAGGTGGATATGTTCTCAGTTGGAGATATCCCATTTATGCCTTTCTCCACTGGGTCACCAAATTTCCTTTTCTTTCTTCTTTTGTTTATTATCCACTAACTTTGGGGGGTAATTATGTTCAGTCAAGTTTGGAGAATTCTTCACAATTATGCTTACTATTTTATTTGATATTCTTTCAAGAGTTCTATTTTTATTCCAAACCTCACCATGTCTTGTTCTACTGGTATATAGAATGTGCGCACTATATTTTAGTTATATTGTTTGTTTTATGATAAGCACATAGCTGTGTTCGCTACGGGTAAGAAAGCCGTTGTTTGGCGTTATAAGCATTTCGATTCACCACTAGGGCGCTGAAAAGTTATCACAATAATTTAAAGTGAGCTGTTTAATTTATATTCGTTACGACTTTGTATTGATTTGATGAGTGTACATTGCACGTTCTGTCGTCAAGTGTGTAGGGTGTGTGGTCCAAATCGTGATCATTAGAAAATTAGCGATGCGACAGGGTGACAAGTGGGCAACTATATTATTTAATTGATTAGAACGTGTAAATAAAGATGAGTGTTTATTTTTTTTTAATATTTTGGGCACTTAAGAATAAGGTTGTGTTCTACAGTCCAAATTGTTTGGAACAGGTAAAATTACGCGAGTGTTATATTTTATAAATAATTAGAACGTGTAAAGATAACACGTGTGTACATTTATGCGTTTTAGTTTTTTTGGAACATGTAAAGTTAAAACATTCGTATTATTTTCTAGTTGTTTGCAGCGAGTTGATTTATATTTCCATCTTGATACCTACGTTATTTTTGTTTTTGTATCCTGTAAGAAGAAACTGTTCTGCTACATAGTTGTTTGTCACATGAAATACATGATTGATATTATATTTCATGATTGTTTGGTACATGAAGAGATAAGGTGTGTGTTGTATTATTTAAAGATTTCGATCAGGTAAAGATAAAATATCTAATTGATATATTGCTTGGAAATACTTACAAGGTCACATAATGGGTTATCTGTGGTCTACCCACCATCAGTATCGAAACTCGGTTTTCAGTTGTGCGAGTCCGCAGACTGTGCTACTGGGGGGTAAGATATGTCTGTCCTTATTTGCAGGACATGTAAAAAAGAAAATAAAGAAACATTATTCTATTCCTCCTCGAAACTGTGACCCCCCCATTTTTCTTCCCTGAGAATTTAACTTTTAAATAATTAATTTCTCTTTTGTAAGCATGTCTTTATTTGCTTGTTTTGTTTTGAATTAAGCACAAAGCTACACAATGGGCTATCTGTCCTCTGCCCACCACGGGTATCGAAACCCGGATTTTAGCGTGCAAGTCCGTAGGAAGTCTGTTTTAAACTATTGTCAGAAGATCTAATCAGATTATTTATGTATATTGACGCATTTATTTTCGTATGACAGTAGCAACACCTTAATTTACTTAAGACAACTAACTTATTTACATTACTATGGGAATTTTGACAATAATCTCAGCGCCACCTCGTGTCACTCAGTTATTTTGTCTCACTGTGAGTGTGTGTAGGTGTGTTTTCTTATAGCAAAGCCACATCGAGCTATCTGCTGAGTTCACCGAGGGGAATCGAGCCCCTGATTTTGGGCTTGCAAATCCTTAAAATTACCGCTGTACCAGCAGGGGACTTTCGCTATGAAAGTAATGTTACAATGAACTCTAAAGGGGTGAATGGGTATTAATTATCGTTGTGCATAAAAGGAACACAATAGAGAAAAATGTACGTAAGGGTTAAAAAAAGTGTCTTTTATTGCTAAGGTAACTTGGTATAGACACTTTTGTTGTGTATTAATAAGGAACTTTTGGAGACTTCAAACTGTTAATAGCGTTTTTGTCTTTCGTTTTCCGCGTTCGTTATTTCTATAAGGATTGAAAAAGAATAGAAAATTTCAAGTCAAATTCACAAAATTAATGTTTTAATGTTGTAGAACATTTCTCATATTTAAAATACATTCCTAAACTTGTAGATGGAGAAAGTACTTTTTATGAAGGGATTGAGAAAATTGATCAGAAGTAGGAAAATCAATCGATTGCCAATGAACATAAAAGTTGATTTCGAGAGATAGTGATTGCTGAAGTAGAAGAATAATGAGATAAAAATGTAAAAGTATATGTAAATTAAATTATCTAGTTAAAAGTACATACTTGAAGTAAATATTAAAACTGCAAACGACTAAGAGAAAACACGAGTATAAATATTGAAAGTTGGAACTGTAAGATAGATTACGTAAAACAAAATCCCAGCAGAAATACAAAATTAAAATTCAAAAAAGGGAATAGAGGACTCTAAGAAAGTACACAATCAAGTTAAATGGAAAATGCAAAGAATATATTTTTGAGACTACAAATAGGGACTTTATAAATGGTGAAGAAACTAGGTTGGAACTAAGGCCTACATTATTTTCTCAAACTACAAATACTAATTTGGATTCCATATCTATAGTACGTATGAATTTTATTGGAAACAAAATAGGATTTGTCGGTTCAGAAAATAATGTAGACATTTTTTCCCAGTTTAGCTTCTTTAATTTTTTTAGCCTCTAGTTGTAGGCTTGAAAATATAATAGTTTCACTTCGATTCAACTTGTTTTTGTTCTGTTTTTACGATTGTTGTTCCATTTATTCAATTAACAACCTCGAACTATCTTGGTTCTTAAGTGTTTTTTATGCCCATTTATAGATTTTTAGCTAAATACTTACTTATGCATTCAGTTGTATATTACATGTTTTCCTAAAGTTCACTGCTACATTTACTTCTTCCCACTTTTTTGGTTTGTTTTGAATTTCGCGCAAAGCTACACGAGGGCTATTTGCGCTAGCCGTCCCTAATTTAGCAGTGTAAGACTAGAGGGAAGGCAGCTAGTCATCACCACCTCCCGCAAACTCTTTAACTACTTTTTTACCAACAAATAGTGGGATTGACCGTTCCATTACAACGCTCCCACGACTAAAAAGGGTGAACATGTTTGGTACGATGGAGATTCGAGTCGAGTGCCTTAACCACCTGGCCGTGCCAGGATCCCACAAGATTAGAGAAATCTACTATGGTAATAGTCTGCTGTTTTAAAACTCACGGAAATAGTCGCAGGAAAACTACGTTGAGACAGAGTACAACAGAGAACTCGAGAAACAATAAAAAACATCGACTTCAAGAAATGATGACACCTCAACGTGGCAGGGGTCCGGCATGGTCAAGCATGTTAAGGCGTTCGACTCGTAATCCGAGGGTCGCGGGTTCGAATCCTGGTTGCACCAAACATGCTTGCTCTCCCAGCCATGAAGGCGTTATAATGTGACTGTCAATCCCACTATTCGTTGGTAAAAGAGTAGCCCAAGAGTTGGCGGTAGGTGATGATGACTAGATGCCGTCCTTCGAGTCTTACACTGCTAAATTAGGGACGGCTAGCACAGATAGCCCTCGAGTAGCTTTTTGCGAATTCAAAAAACAAAAACAAACAAACATCAACGTGGCAGTTTGCAATTAGTGTGCTCTATGCTGTGCAAATTATTTTCTAATTAATGCGCATTAGTAAAATACCAGATTTTTGCAATGGCCGTGCTCCCCGCTAGTACAGCGGTAAGTCTCTGGATTTACAACGCTAAAATCAGGCGTTCGATTCCTCTCGGTGGGCTCCGCAGATAGCCCTATGTGGCTTTGCCATAAGAAAAAAACATGCAATGGCCGAACGTGAAGGACTTAAAGAAAAATTTCAACGCAAAAACAAAGGTACTTGAATTAGTTTTAAAACTTCCCTATGGCATGCTTAATACTGCATTTATTAATACTCTTCAGGTTTCAGTAAAATATTTACAGTAGATTTTTTTGTAAAAGCATTACCAGTGATTATAAGGCTGGGAACAATGTTATAAATATGTACATTGTTTACTTTTACTAAATTTTCCGACTAAAGTAGCATTTGACTCGCAATTTGAGGGTTACAAGTTCGAAGGTCCGTCCCGCTATACCTTTTCGTTCTTTCAGTCGTGGGGCGTTACAATGGAACATTCAATCCAACTATTCGTTGGTAAAAGAGTAGCCCTATAGTGACGGCGAGCACATATTGTCCTCTAGCTTTGCGCGAAAGTTAAAAAGAAACCAAACCGACGAGTATAACGGTGCTTTAATCGCTTTTATAATTTTGCTTGAATGGTTTTGAAGAGAAATTTGTTCAATAGTGATGAAAAATGTGAAAATGTTTCCTTAACAGTTGAAGAGGCATTATTAAAATAGTCCTATGACTTGCACAGGTGTTTCTTAGTAGACCATTTTTTTTCTGTAGGCTTTTGGAACAATAATAATATGAATATTAATAATATTTTTAGAAACAAATGGATGAGTATTGAATTTTGTCTAAGTATCGACGAATCATTATTTTTGACATTGTAAATGTCCAAGCAGCTTTAGCCATTAATATAAAAGGTCTTGAGCGTTGTTTGACGAAGAAATCTGCTTTTCAATATGGTTTTTTTCCCGAATGTTTTGTTAGAATAGTGGTTCCCAACCAGGGGTGAAAGATAGCGTTCCAGGGTGTGCAAGATAACATTTCAGTTTTTTTGTTGATATTAAGGGTACTGTCCTATACATTCAAAAATTACATTCGATTTTTATTTCTTATTTTTCTTGTTACAGACGTAGCTTTTTACCTTGTTACAATAAACTATCGTTTCTACCGTCACCGTCGCAGACCAAAATCTTAATGCACAACTGTAAACAAACTACACACGAAACGTAAACGCTTGGATGCACTGGCAGACTTGCGGAATTCTGTCAGCCACAAAGTTCGAGGCTTTGAAAAACTCGTGAGAAATAAACAGGAACAAAAGAGTCATTAACTTTAAATTGACTTATGAACATTTGAACATTTCAAATTCAAAGAAATTTCATTTCATGCATGGATGAAAATTTATTTTTTGTAAGCCATGTGGGGTTTATGCAACTTTTAGTTTGTTGTAATGTCTTTTTCTTTTCCAAATGTTTCATTTTTGTTGATATATCATTAAAAAGTAATTCTAAAAATGTGTTTCGGCCACCTTCAGCTTTATTCTTAAATAAACAATTACTGTGAGGGGTGCGAAAACATATTAAAACTTTTTATGGTTACAAGACATAAAAAAAATTGCGAACCACCGTGTTAGAATAATTATAAACATTTCTGAGCGGTCCCTATTATGAACCACTATCGTGTCGTGTTTTTTGATTAAGATTTAAAGTTAATATTCAGTTAAATTTAGTAACAAAAAGCAGGGAAGAAAAACTCTTTCAGAAAAACAAGGTCAAGTAACTAGGTGTGCTTTTATACAAAGAAAGAAATAATTCGATTTTCATAGTACCGGAGTCACGATTTATTCAACCCGAGTTATCATTACTCGAACAATGTTTTAATTTTAATTTGGATAATAGTTGTAGTAGAAATTATAATAATGTAGATGCGGTAAAGACTCATTTACAAGGGTTGGTCCTCTGGTTAGGCTCTAAAGTTCTTAGTGGACGAACTAGGTTCAAACCCATGCTATACCACAAAATATTCGCCGCACTTTAAGAGGTGGGTGCGTTATAGGAATGACAATCAATCATATCTTAGTGTGGATTGTGGTGTTGCTGACTTCCTTCTCATTAGTAGTTTAAAATTATGGTCGGCGATAAAGAGACTTCATGGCTTTGCTATGAATACTAAGTACTCTTATGAATGCTGTTTACGCACCTTCTCTTTATATCTTTAAACTGAAACATATTACTGGAAACACTAAAGAGCTGAATTTCAATTAAAAATACAACCTTGTATAATAATCTCCACAAGAGAATGAGTCTATTACGCACGAAGTTATCACCATTAGATTTCATCAAGGAACATAGGGCCGCAATCGCTTGAGTATTCTTCAACAGGTATTTAGGTGAGTAGATTGTTAGCCCACTGCTCCGAGCCGTCCCTAATTTAGTAGTGTAAGACTAGAGGGAAGGCAGCTAGTCATCACCACCCACCGCCAACTCTTGGGCTACTCTTTTACCAACGAAAAGTGGGATTGACCGTCACATTATAACGTCCCCACGGCTGGGAGGGCGAGCATGTTTGGTGCGACGCGGGGGCGAACCCACGATCTTCGGATTACGAGTCGCAATTACGTACGAAGGTTTGTTTTTAATTTCACAGCTATACAGCGGAGTCTTTAAGCTTCGACCACCTCTGTTCAGCTGTTAACATTCCAGATGAATGTAGATCTGGAATTCAACTGTTCATGTACCGTTACGGTCCCTCCCCGCACCTCCTAAAAAAAGAAAGAAAATTGCTCTTCGCACTTCACTTTAGGGTTGTGAATGCGTTATGAGAGTGACAGTCAGAACTCGCTATACAGTTAGAGCAAACTACAAGTCTGTGATCGGTTTTGTTGACTGGTTGATTTCCCTCGACTAGCTTTGTGCGAAAAAACTACAAAAACATCAACCTCGATTTGAAGGGATGAAATGTCCTAGTGTTGATCTGTGAGAGTCCCTAGCCAGTATAGCGGTAAGTCTACGGGTTTACAATGCTAAAATCCCCTCGGTGGACTCAGCAGATAGCCAGATGTGGCTTTAGCTGTATGAAAACACACACACTTATGATACACGGGGTGATGTGAAGATATTTTATTTTTCAGAATACAGTAAATATCAGATGTTGAAAAACAACTCGTCATGTCGTGTCAACAAATAGCAATAATTCTCACAAACACGATTTCAGAAGCATCGAATTTGTTTCTTTACTAATCTTTGTGCCCAGTTGCCCAGAAAGATGTCTACGAATTTACAACGCAAGAACTGCATTTCGATACCTGTGGTTGACATAGAAAAAATTCTTTTATTTTTATTCAACCACTTTGGGCCATGCATCGCCAGCTTGTTAGGGGCGCTCGACTCCTAAATCTGAGGGTTGATGGTTTGAATCTTCATAACACGGTAATTCTAAAATAACTATGGAGTGTTTTAAATCAGTTGCTCTTATCTTATTAATTATCTTGTTTCAAAATCAGTTACAATAACTTTTTATAAACAATTAATAAAAAAATTATATAAAAAATGGAACTTAATTAAATCTGGGATAAAACGCCCGTATACCCTGTTATAGCGTTTAAGCTCATTTCCAGCAGCCCGCTTCTTGTTAAACATATTTCGGAAAAATACATTTCAGTGAATTACGTAATCTAGTGTTTCATTATTCTACTAATATAGCAGTATATTGAACATTTTATAAACCAGACACATAGACTGTGTGAGACATTTGTTAATGAATACCACAAAGATTCACGGAAATACGATCACAGCATGATCTCATCTTAAATTTACATTTGTTAATATTATACCGTGTTTATATACATAATAGCTTAAGTTCCAGGTAAAACAGTAGTAAGCTTACTGACTTTTAACGAAACCTTAATATGAAATAGTGAAAGAAGAACTTGTAATTCTTTAATTGCAAAATAACTTTTTTAAAACTAAGCACAAAACTACAGAAAGGAGCTATTTGTGCACTATCCACCACGAGAATCGGAAATCTGTTTCTAGCATTCTTGAAGCAAAAATGTATCTCAAAACGACTGATATGGGTATTAACACTTTTTTTTTCTAATAAAACAGGTTAACCTGAAAACGACCTGAGAAGATCGAAACGGTGTACTTGCTTTATTTGTAAAAGTGTTAATACCCATATCAGTCGTTCTGAGATATAGGTTTCTAGCATTGTGAAATACCGTTGTGCTACTGGGTAGCAGTTGTGGTCGACATAGTAGGACATACATTCTCTGAATAAATTAGATACCTATTTAGTTAACGCCTGGTGTGGTTGCTGATTAATTGGAACGAGTATTTCAGGAATGTTTGTTGCTATCAAAGGAATCTTACTTGTTTTAACCTCAAAAGTTTCCAATGGGGTAGAGCCCGGCATGGTCAAGCGTGTTAAGGCGTGCGACTCGTAATCTGAGGGTCGCGGCTTCGCATCCCCGTCGCGCCAAACATGCTCGCCCTTTCAGCTGTGGAGGCGTTATAATGTGACGGTCAATCCCACTATTCGTTGGTAAAAGAGTAGCCCAAAAGTTGGCAGTAGGTGGTGATGACTAGCTGCCTTCTATCTGGTCTTACACTGCTAAATAAGGAACGGCTAGTACAGATAGCCCTCGAGTAGCTTTGTGCGAAATTCCAAAACAAACAAAGAAACCAATGGGGTAGTTGCTCTGTGCCCTCTACAGGAATAATATAGAGTTTTAGTGTTAATTGTTTATCACTGAACCAAGGGGCTTGGGTCCTAAATTGTGCAGAAACCTCAATGATAAGTAGTTATTTTTATTGTGTTAATGGAAGATAATAAATTTATTTACCTTCCTTGATGCTCAGCATTGCGACAATTTTAAGATAATTCGATATTTCACAAAATAAATACTGCGTAAACTTTTAAGTTTAGTAATAAAAGTAAATTTTTCCGTCCAGTAAGTAAGATACATATAGTTGCTAATAATAAACTTCAGAATGAGCTCTTTCTTTTTGTGTTCCATCAAATCTTTCAATTATTACATCTGACAGTCTCAAACTGAGATAAACAACTCAAGTCTCCGTCACGGAGACTAATGAAAGCCAGAAGACAATGGAACCTCCAGTTACTTAAAGAAGTGAATGGTCAATAAAAGCACTCGGTTATTTCTAACAGAAGTTTCTAAGCCTGGCTGCCTTTTAACAACAAACAAGGAGATGACAAGGAAAACTAGCCCTTGTTAGGCTGTTGATGTCGTTTTGGTTAATCATTTATTGCGGGAGCACTTCTTCAGTGTTAATATGTTTTGTAATTTAGTTACTTGGCGAATGCGTTTGTAGGAGATATTTTTCAAACAATTATTTACTTTTTTATTACTATCTATTTAGTTATCTTTATTTAAGTAAGTTATATTTTCTTCTGAAGAACTAATTTATTCATCAAATTGCAAGTACTGTTAAAAGTTTTTTGATTTTCTAAGCAGCATTGTTACCATAATTACTGTTGGCTATCTACAACATATATTCAGCTTTCCCTTTAATATTAGATTTTTTGCAGTAGTTGTTAAGTGTTTAGGTTGTGAAACGTTTTGCGTTAAAAATATAATACACATGTTTGTAATTAAGTTGCAAATGCAAATTTGCTGTTTTTGTCATTCACTCCTCTGAGTGCGACTTTAAAAATTCTTACATTTTCGGTCAGGTAAGGTTTAACTTATTCATATAACTTTACGAAAGTGCTTTTAAAATTTAAGTAAGCAGATTTACCTCAATCGTGTATTACTGGAGAACTTTGAGGTAAATGTTTTTGTCTTTTGTTTGTACAAACTTATCGATGTACAGACCAGTTATACGTTTTTTATGTTGCTTTGTACCTTTCAAACAGTGCCAATTAATTTTTAATTATTTACCTTATGTTGCTTCTTCATTTATTAAATGAATTAAAATATATTTTTAATTCCAAATATTTTAACAAAAATATTAAACTGGTTTTTGAAATTAGAATTTAAACGTGATTAAGAGAAAATGCAACACTTTGTAAGAAGGAATTTAATATTAATATTAATTGTCAGTTTTTGATGAATAGCAATTTTGGATGTTAATTTTTAATGTATAAGTTTACGAACTTATAACGATAAAATCTGGGGTTTGATTCCCCACAATGGACACAGTATATAGCCCAGTTTGGCTTTTTTCTGAATTAACCGACCAACTATTTTTTAGTATGAGAAATTAGTTTGGTTTGTTTTGAATTTCGCGTAATTTCTAGCCGTCCCTAATTTAGCAGTGTAAGACTAAAGGGAAGGCAGTTAGCCATCACCATCCACCGCCAACTCTTTGGCTACTTTTTCACCAACGAATAGTGAGATTGACCGTCTCGTTATAACGCCCCCACGTCTGAAAGGTTGAAAGCATGTTTGGCGCGACCCTCGGATGACGAGTCATACGCCTCAATATGCTTGGCCATGCTGGGCCCCCTTTTTTTTTAGATTCAGATAGAAGGAAAACTTATTTCAAACCGCTCGTATTTTTCAAAAGTAAAATTTACATACAAACCTAATACGGCAATTTTTGTGTGTGACCCCAACGTACATTTGAAAAGTACAAGAGCATTCTCGCTGTAAACTAGAATTTTCATTTGAAGATCATTTAAATATTATTTTGACAAAGGCCCGGCATGGCCTAGCGCGTTAAGGCGTGCGCTTAATTATCTGAGAGTCGCGAGTTCGCGCCCGAGTCGCGCCAAACATGCTTTCAACCTTTCAGTCGTGGGGGCGTTATAATGCGACGGTCAATCCCACTTTTCGTTGGTAAAAGAGTAGCCTAACAGTTGGCGGTGGGTGGTGATGACTAGTTGCCTTTCCTCTAGTCTTACACTGCTAAATTAGGGACGGCTAGCACAGATAGCTTTGTGCGAAATTCCAAAACAAACGGTTATATTGACGAAATCAAGTTCACATAATATGTTTTCTTTATTGGACTTTGCACAGTCCATAGTCCGTTTAAAATATGGTGAATATTTGTGATAACGTTCAAATTTCACTTTTATAATAGTTATTATTAACTGACCACTATAAAGCTAATTTTATATTTTCTATTTGTTACGAGTAGAAAACAAAATTAATTAAAATTACCAGCTGTATGTTAATTTTTAAAGAGTTATTTTTCAAATTAGCACATGCCTGCTTTAGTTTAGCTGACTAACTTATAAACCACATATCAGCACTATTGTAGTATTTCAATATATCTTTCGTTTGTATCTTCATGTATTATAATGTTTCACCCGGTACTTATTGTTTCTTCTATCACTCTTTCCTCTTCTTTCTATCTCTCTTCCTTCATTCTTACAAATACATTTTGGGCTCTGCATGGCCAGGTGGTTAGGATGCTCGACTCGTAATTTGAAGGTCTTGGGTTCGCATTCCACTCCCACCAAACATGCTCGCCCTTTCAGCCGTGGGGGCGTTATAATATAATGGTCAATCTCACTATTCTTTGGTAAAAGAGTAGCCTAAGACTAAGCGGTGGGTGATGATGACTAGCTGCCTTCCTTCTAGTCATACACTGCTAAATTAAGGATAGATAGCGTAGATAGCCTTCGCATAGCTTTGTGCGAAATTCAAAAACAAACAAACAAACTTTCTTTGAAATTAAACACAAAGCATCTGTATCTAGCGGTATGAGTACCCAGACACCACTATACCAGAGAATGTTATGTAACTTATATGCCACTGTTAGGGCTTATTTATTAAAAATGTACTGTTTAGAGTTATATTTATTACAATGAAAATATTCAATGTTGATAACATTGTAGAGTAATATTTTATGGTTTGTGTTAAATTGTGTTATTGATATTAATTGTTACTTCTTTTATTGTATTTTATTGTGAACAATTCAACCAATTTACGTGATTGAAATCAACAAGCAAACTATTATGTAGAATGTATAAGTAAACATGTTAATAAGTTGTTTCGGTCTGCACCTGAAAATTCTCAAACGAAAGTGTTAGCGATATGGAACACCACTTTAGAATTCTGGTTACTTGGAGTTGCAGATCAGAACTTTTGATTTAACAGTTAAAACAACTGTGCGTATTGATAAATCAGTTATTTTACTACTATCAGAGGATGTTTGTTTTATTTGTCTTTAGAATTTCGCGCAAAGCTACACGAGGACTATGTGCGCTAGGCGTCCCTAATTTAGCTGTGTAAAGTTAGAGGGAAGTCAGCTAGTCATCACCACCCACCGCCAACTCTTGGGCTACCCTTTTACCAACGAATAGAGGGATTCACGTCACATTATAACGCCTGCACGGCTGAAAGGGCGAGCATGTCTAGTGCGACGGGGATTCGAACCCGCGACCCTCAGATTGCGAGTCGAACGCTCTAACCACCTGGCCATGCCAGGCCTCTTTCTGAATGAAAGGAGGCTGTAATTTTTGTGATGACGAGAAATTTCCTTGAAGTACAAATGTATTCTCTAGACAGCTGGTATGAGTTTTAAAACTTTAATTAAAATAAAGTACAGTACAACGTTTCGACAAAGAAGATTGTTAACCTGAAGATGACCTAAGAAAGGGCGAAACGTTGTTCTGTACTTTATTCTAATTAAAGTTTTAATACCCATACCAGCTGTACAGAGAATACAGGTTATAATTTTGTTACTGCTACATTGTTATTTAGGCTATCTTTTGTCAGAAAAGGTATAAATGTAAACAAGTAGCAGGAACAGTAAACATGCCTCTTGTCAAACCGTTTCAGTAAACCTGTCTCTTGTCAAACCGTTTCAGTAAACCTGTCTCTTGTCAAACCGTTTCAGTAAACATGCCTCTTGTCAAACCGTTTCAGTAAACATGCCTCTTGTCAAGCTGTTCCAGTAAACATGCCTCTTGTCAAACCGTTTCAGTAAACCTGTCTCTTGTCAAACCGTTTCAGTAAACCTGTCTCTTGTCAAACCATTTCAGTAAACATGCCTCTTGTCAAACCGTTTCAGTAAACATGCCTCTTGTCAAACCGTTTCCATAAACCTGCCTCTCGTCAAACCGTTTCAGTAAACATGCCTCTTGTCAAACCGTTTCAATAAACCTGCCTCTCATCAAACCGTTTAAGTAAACATGCCTCTTTTGTCAAACTGTTTTAGTAAACATACCTCTTAACAAACCGTTTCAGTAAACATGCTTCTTTCGTCAAACTGTTTTAGTAAACATACCTCTTGACAAACCGTTTCAGTAAACATGTCTCTTTTGTCAAACTGTTTCAGTAAACAAGCCTCTTTTGTCAAACTGTTTATAAGAATTTACATTTTATCTAATTAAATTAAATCAAATTCACATCATAAGTTGTTTTAAGATAGGTATTTTATAAGGAATTTCGATGAAATACGCACTATAAAGAGTGTACTGAAAGTTCGTTGTGAGGAATCCATGAAGATGAGACTTAATTAGAAGGAAGCTTTAACCCTTTTACAATACGTGTGATGACGATACGTGAAGGATATGACGTATTTGTATTACAAAGACATAAAAGAGGGAAAATATTTGTTTAAATAACATTAGTCACTGTTATTACAATTTTTAAAAAAAATTTATCATCCAGTTACAACAAACAGCCACAAACTTCAATATCTTTGTACAGTTATAGCAAGTAAATATATTAATAGTTTATGTTTACTTGTATATACCTTAGAATCTGTACAAACAAAAACCTTCCAGGAAGAAAAAGTGAAACTATTATTGTGTTAAAAAGCAAATCTACAGTCTAACAAGAAGGGTGCGGGTTGGCTTGTTGTGGGAAAAAAAAACGAGTTTTTAAGTTCCAATGACGTATGAATCAATGCAGAATTACAAAATTTTCATTGCATTTTAAGCTGTGAAGGCGTTAAAACAGTAACAACAGTCCCATGATGTGGATGAGGAACGTTAGGTCTGTTTTCCCTCTGTTTAGCAGTTCTAATTTAGGACAGTTAGTGGATTACTGTGGAAGTTATACTATGAATACGAATCACAAATTCTAGCATAAAATTTACTAGACATTGAGGCTTTGTGATTGGCATGTCTGGCTGCAGTTCGCGGGGTTTATGGGTTCAAGACGCGGTGTCGCCCAAATGATACACATTTCGCTGTGGAACCGCTATAAATGTGACAATCATATTTCGGTTCAAAGAGCCGAACAGTGCCTTTATGGCGGCAGATGTTATCAGATGGTTACCTTCTTCTGGTTGGTATGTCAAAACGAGTAATTACTATAAATATGCCCTAGGTGTTTCTAACATAATCTTTTAGTTTATATCATAACAGTCTAAAAGAATTATGTATTTATGAGACTCGTAGATATGATGAATGCCCTCTTTCGACACAGATCAATAAATAAGACTGAAAATCAAAGATTCCAAATAAATCATTTTAAAATAATAAAATACAACTTC
>VWRL01001679.1:0-25000 GCA_011833715.1 Carcinoscorpius rotundicauda | reverse complement strand
GATACTTCTCCATCACGATTAAAAAAAATCCACAATTCAGCGATCCGGCACTTCATACGGCAACCGATGAAACCTGTAAAGGATTTAATAACACAAGGAAGATCCTTAACTTCAAGTATACCACGTTTCAATAAAGTATCACGTATTTCTTTTAAACTAAATATTACTGACCACAGGTGATTAAACTGTAAAGTACCTTTTGCTGGAATATCCAAAACGCTTACGATACTTGTCAGTGCTTCTTTCCTGTCCGCTCGAAAATAAGGACAACTTCGAGGAGGCCACGATATGATTACAGAGCAATCAAAGTCCAAATTATCATCAACATGATGAACAAAATCTTGGTTTCGACTATAATTAGACACAGCTTATGAAAATCATATCTGTACCCAACACTGCTTAGTATCAGGGATATGACAGGAATCGGTGCTTTCAACATGGTATGAACGATGACAGTTTAATTTTGTTTCTTATCAGAGCTTTTAAGCATTTCTCCCATCTCCATAAAAAAACTACAAAAATACATTAGCCCAGATTAAAATTTCGTATTCATTTATCTAGTAGTGGAATATAGAGTTGCTTTAGAAATTCACTGTTTTTGAAGGATGCTGGAAAGCGGAACATGAATCATAATAACTCTACAGGCCCGTAAGTCCCTACCCATCCATATGTTATGTTATATTCAATGACACATGTATTATAAATGTTTCTTTTTTCAGAGAAATATGGCCGATGTAAGCCCATTTACACATGAAGAGCCTATTGACATGTACATGGGTACATGAAATGAAGGACAGCACACAGATATACTGGATACATAATGTATATGGATGGGTTGGGACTTACAGGCCACCCTGTAGTGTGTTTGCATGCAGACACAAAGAACAACAATCATTGGAATTTCGAAGTTAGAAACTGTCCCACACAGGCATGTGCGTCATCGACGTAGAACACTTAATTGATCAATTAGGCCTCCGAGATCTGTCTGAAACGTCTTTTAGTCACATGTTATGATTTTTTATATTTCTTTAACTTACACAAAATATGGTAGTTTCCTCTCATTACAGGCCAATTTCCAATCTCTTACAGATGTGTTTTCTGAATTTAGTTGCTTACACGAGCTTGTATCAGGAGTATAATTATTTATTACATTTAATTTTCACCTTGTTTTATTGGTTATTTGGCTACACACATCAATTAACTTGCATTTATTTATGCGTATTTTGATCAGAAGTCGTGCGTGCTCACCTCCTACTTCCTTTCAACAAAATAGTAACGCTTGTTACCCTCTAGTAGGAGCGCGTCAGAAGTTGCTGTTTTCTCTCTTGCTGAAGAAGTATATGGATATTGAGCAAAGTACCATGCAGAAACTGGGGGTAATTCTCTGACGTTATTGAAACAGAATGAGTAAAGGAACAGGGTGTGTGTTTCAAACTGCAACGGTTACTATTGCATCACCTGTCACATTCATTAGTCTGAAGCGTGCTGCAAACCAGTTTGCTACTTATGCTGAAGACATAAGTGAAAGAGTGAGAGGTACTGAGTAGCTCTTTGTGAGACCTACTGATATCTATATGAAAAAAGTAGAAAAGGAAATGGTAGGAGAAACCTACGAGGTTCTCTAACTTTGGGATGTTCTTCAAACCCTTATCAACAATAACACTTCATGAAGAATTTAAAGTGAAATGGGTAGTAACCTCAGTGTTTGAGTTCAAGAAAAGTTCACTGTGTGTTGGGGTAGATGTTTACATCAAGATGTCCTGAGAACGTTGCTTCTTGACTGACTTTGGAGAACCAGTAAGTTGGTTGGTTTCATGTTTTTTGGCACAAAGCAACTAGGCTATCTGCATCAAGCTAGTAAGTTGCTCTAATCTCTTTTGAAATTTAGACTTTTGTCTGACAAGGAATGGAGTATGATAAAGTGAGGTACAGGTACAGAATGGAGTCGAGATTGTTGTTCAGAATTTTCTATGTGTGGTAACTTACCTAAGAGCTATTTTTATTAGAATTTGGTGGGTCCATAATATAAAAAGCAATACTTGGTGCACCCTCATTCCACCCAACATGAAGTTCTACAAGGGGATGCACTACAATGACAAACAAGTAAAATATATAAATACCAAGGCTTCATGAGCACTTTACTCATACATCAGCATTAGACAGAATATCTACAACACCTGTTGAGAAAGCCTAACACTGGTACTCACAGTTAACCCTAGCTCAACAAGACCAGCCAATAGATCCTGGAGAGGCCACTTTCTTAAAAACAAAAATTCAAAGCCAATACACACACACACACTTTAGAATCTTCATTTCAATGCAAGGTAAACACAAGTAGGAACAAACAGCCTTCAGTGGAGAAGAATATCACTCAGCCATAATTGCATGTGCATACTCACTATGTGCAACAACAGAAACCTGCACAAACAGTCCTCTACATCACATTCATAGTACTTAACTTATCCACATTATCATTATTTGCAACTCAGGAAATGGGCATTTAAATGCAGCTTTTCTCATTCATTGATAAAATTAGCCACCAAAAATAGCAAGTATTATCAACCAGGTACAAAGCAGCCTGATTCACTCCGAGACAGAAACTGGTGCTTTCAACAGAGAATGAATGATGGTAAATAAAAAAAGTTGATTATCTTATCCTATAAGCAACTTTTATCAAACCAATTCATAGAACAAAAAGTTCTCAATTTTAAAATAGATGACGGGCACTGTGTGTGTGTGTGTGTGTTTTCACACTGATATTTAAGCAACTCAAAACATGAATTTATTTTCAAAATGGTTTTACTTAATTACCATAACCACAGAAAACACATCTCAGGTTGTTTATCAAAGGAAATGACAACAAGCAGTTGTGAACTACTTTCTTGCTCTACAAAGGTAAAACTCATGTTTGCAGGATTAAACTTTCCTAGATTAACAACCCTGGAATTTCTTTGTAAAAAATACATAAATTAGTGTTAACATTAATAGCTTTATATTATCAAAAACAAAATCTGTTGCTGAATATCTTATGTGGACAACAAGTAGTATTAAATATACTTTATACAATCAAAAACACTATTTACATACTGGAAAAATTATTTAGCTGTGATTATCTTATCTCATAGCTTTACTTTCAAACAACATGCACTTTTTGACAAAACTTTGATGTAATTCTTGTCCCAAAATTAAGAGTGACCCATATGTTCAATGACTAGTTACTTCAAATGTACCTGAAATAATCTTTTTTTAGAAAACACTTATGAACATGAAATTTGGTTATTTCATTTGTAAAGAAACCCTGTGGGGTAGGAGGACAAAATATGTCACTGATACTTTGGTATATCCATTTACTCAGATAGTGAACATTCCTTAGTAGCAAGGGCAAGACATTGTGAAACCAGCTGTACTTTGAAGTGAAGGTAATAATTACAATAGAAATCACAAAACAATGGACCATGTATTAAAAAATAAGCTATCATACAATTGCATTATTCTTTTTAACACACACACACACACAAGTACCAGAATGTACCTCAACTTATGGACTCCTTTGCATATCAAGAAGTAAGAAGGAAAAACTCAATCTTTGGTGGAGTCAAAATATCACCCTATAACTGTTTTAAACAGCAATCACAACAAAGTTAGCTTTAGAGAGTAAATATAAATGCACCATTCTATATAACTATTTTTTAAACGTGCTTCCACCATCCTAAATAAAGCCATAAACTTAAACCTTATTCTATAATTATTTCACCTTTAAAACTAGCAATTCTGTTTCTTTGTTTTCACACATAACACAATTTAAAATATACTGTCATTTAACACAATAAATCAAAAATTGATGACTTCACACACCATTACATAAACTGTATGAAAAATATCACAAATACTATTTTCGTTATTATTTTTATTATCTTTCCTTTCACACAAAATCTTGTCTTAACTATAAACATGATGTCATTAAGTTAATTTACAAACTTTCCTGTGCAACATAAACATTTCAAAACTTTCAGTAATTTAAAATATTCCAAGGTATAAGCACCACACAGCCTCACGGTGTCTTATGAAATGGTAAATGAAATTTTAAAATTTTACAATCCATGTAAAGAAGGGAAAAGAGCACTATGACATACAGATACAAAATCCAAGCTTTCAGACAATATAATTGATTTTCTAGCTTCGAAAATTTATAAAAAACAATTATAACCCCAATAACATTTTAACTGAAGGTTCAAAATATAGGTTTAATCATTTCGATTATTTTTATTACTTTATCTAAAACCTTTCAACAGCACTTCAATCAAAAGAAAATTTACATCATATCACTTCAGTTACTTATTTTATAAGTAATTCTAGGGGAATGATCACACAATTTTTTTTATATTGAAACAGTGTGCAGTTAATTATCATTTTTGCTGCATAAAAATACTATTATTAGAACAATTCATCAGCAAATTGACATAAAATGATAAATCCGTTCAATAGAAAGTTAAAAAAGATCAAGAATATATCATAACAACATGCTGTTTTAATTATGAATATTGTCATACAGAGCATGAATAATAAAATGATAAATCCACACAATAGAAAGTTAAAAAGATCAAGAATATATCATAACAACATGCTGTTTTAATTATGAATATTGTCATACAGAGCATGAATAATACTTTGTACTAACTACTCTATAAACCTTCTGCCACACTTAAAACATCCCTTGAAAAAAGCAAGCAACATGTTTGTATTTGAAATTAAAACAGTTATTAAATGAAGTCCTGTCACACTTTCTCCAAACCTATCATTCCAAGTGTGTAAAATTTCAGGACTTGTGGGACTCTGATTTTGTAATATAAATGACAATTGCTAGAATTCTTTACAGTAATAATTTTAAAGTATTAATATAAGTTTTAATTCTTGCAAAGGTGTTGCATGTAAATCCAATACAGTCATCATTAATCATTTCCAATGTGAACAAAAAACTTTGCAACCAATGTTTTCAAATTTGCCAAGCTCATCAAAGAAGATTATTTTGATATCACCATGTGACGACCAGGGGTGCAGATCCTAAGGGGGATGGAGGGTATTCATCACCCCTTCATTTTAGGTGGGGGTATGGTGCATATAATCATCCTTCCCTACAGTTTGGTCTGTTGAATTGTTTTATTGCATCACAGGCCAACAAAATGTGTGTTTGTTCTTGTGTTCTTACCAATCGAATTACCTAATAAGGCCTAGATGTAGGCTTTTACAGTAGCTGAAATGTATATCTTTAATATAGTCATGCTTCGTGGTAACAAGATTACTCTGTGACTGCATGCTTACAGCATTCAGGTTCATGTAATGAGAGATAACCAATTTGCAAATTGAACAGTCCACATAAGTGGTTGCAAAATCACCCCCTTCATCAGGTGTAAAAAATTTACACCCCTAGACTGACAACAATTATATCTTTTGTTGTTGTTGTCATTTTATGGTACAAGGCAACAGTGTTTCCCAAACTGTGTGCCATGGAATATTTCAAATTTTCAAGTGAAACAGCATGATACCAAACATATGTCAGACACCACGTGAACTACCAGCTCGAGGTAGTTAATAAAAGATGATGGCAAAGACTGATTCCCCATTTTGCAGCAGTTTGTTACATCTAATGAAACTGATTTGACCCACAAACTAAAATTCGTTTTTGGGGGAGCACCTAACACAGCTCAGTGACTGATTTAAAAATTACTTTTCAGAAAATATGGAGAAGTTTGCATGGATCCAAGACCCATGCAAGGCTAAGGCCCCATTGAATTTACCTTTGTTAAAGAAGAAAATCTTATTGAGCTGTCTTATGACAGGATTTTGAAAACAAAATTTGGCAGCATGAATATCAGTAAAAGATGAATATCTTTGGCTAAGTGCTAAACCTCAGTGAATTCTAATTCCATTTGTATACTTTCGGTAATGTATACACTATAACCAAAGTTAAAAAAAATTACACTTAGTATGCTACAGTTCTGCATTAAAAATATCAGTTTTTTTTATCTATTCCACAACTATTATTACTTTCTTCACAACATTCATCAAGATTTAGAAAAATGAGAAACTGCTTATCTTTAAGAATATGATATTTCAAACAAAAATATGTAGCATTTTATCACATAGACAACTTACTAAATTCCGAGTAATCTCTTTTATGAATGAAAAGTTTGTTTTCTACTCTCTGAAAAGATGAAAATTATAAACAGAATACATTTAATGAAATTACTAGAGAACAAAGCTATCAAAGTTACAAAAGTCATGATTAAACAATGTAGAAAATTACAAATCAGGAAAGATAGTTATCTGGCTAAAGACAATAATATGCTATTTATTTGTAGCTTACATTAATTTTTAACAAAGAAAATACATGAAAAGTAAATCCATTTTAGATGTATAATGGATTTGATCAAAAACATATCTTAAACATATGCTTTCATAAGAGACATGAACAACTGCAATGAGTCATGATTTCAGTAATATATGCTACAAATATAATAATATATATTTCTAGAAGCACAAATATATCTGTATAACTACCAGGTTGAAACGTTACAATATAAAAAAAACAGAGTGGATGTGAATTTTGTAGAATGAAATGGTCTCACAGTAATATACCAGTTGAGACAGTTATATAATCCAAATTTTAACTCGGTTGTAAACCAGCACACTAATGCACATGATATTTGTAGAAAAAATCTGGTTTGTTACAGACACCAAGCTTACCTGAAAACTATATTGCAAGAATACACAGAACATGTAGCACACATCAGTGTTACAATAACAGCATCAGTTGCAAAAACATTTCCTTCTGTTTATGAAATGAAGTATAAGAATTTAATTTGTTTTAGTTCGGTAGAAGCTTTATTAAAATCGAAAGCTGTTATCATTTTACCAATATATTTACATGACATCCATTTTAACAAGTAACTTGTGGCAGACAAGGAACAAATAATCTAAATGAAAACTTTTTATTTCTATACCAGTAAGTAATCATAAGATATTCTACAATTCTTCAAAATATAAAGCAAAGTTATCTGATCTATAAATTGAAAAATACAAGACAAGCATCAAAACTATTATAAAGTTCATCCCATGAAAATAACAATTATAGTAGTGCAGCTAAATAAGATTCTGAAAGACTAGGTTAAGATAAATGCAAATAGTAATAAATTCTTGGAACCTTAGATCCATATATACAAGAAATAAACACTACTGGATAATTATGTGAAAGTATCTAATTTACAGTTGGTCTCTTTGTTTGTTTTTGAATTTCGCGCAAAGGTACACGAGGTCTTTCTGTGTTAGCCGTCCCTAATTTTGCAGTGTAAAACTAGAGGGAAAGCAGCTAGTCATCACACCCACTGCCAACTCTTGGGCTACTCTTTTACCAACGAATAGTGGGATTGACCGTCACATTATAACGCCCTATGGCTAAAAGGGCGAGCATGTTTGGCGCAACCAGGATGCGAACCCTCGACCCTCAGATTACAAGTCACACACCTTAACACTCTTGGTCATGCTGGGCCTTTACAGTTGAAAACAGTATTTTATAAGAACTTTGGAAATAGAGTTTATCAACCGTATTAGATTTGAATCACTAGTTGAAATGTTACATGGTTTTCACAAAAGAAAAAAGAAAAAGGAAGAAAAACAATTTTAAGAACACAAGATAAACAGCAAATCTTTAAGATGGGAAATAAGCAGTCTCTTTATTTACATAAATTATATATACATTATAAAATAAATACTGAAAACCACAAAAAATATATTCCAAAACATGAAAATTCTGTTTTTCTTTACATGTTAACTTTCAAGATATATATATATATACACACACAAACACACAAAGAGGATTATAGTTTATTTTCAGTGATTCTGTATTGAAATTGGTCAGTTAAAAATTCAAAAATTACATATCTTAGATATTTATTATATATGAAATTCTTGAAAACGAATTTAAAGACAACACCTGTCGAATAATGGGATCATCAGTTGTTGTTACTTTGTGAAATACGATTAATTCTCTGAAGCCTTTTCTCACTTCTACAAGTCATACAATCATTGGTCTTGACATAATACTTTGCAGCTCTACATGTATAATTATAAGAAAACAATTATTTATCTAAGTTTAGCTTTCCAAAAGAAGTGCTTTTCAAGATACATTTAAAAAAATCCACTGACACTTCATGAACTTTAAGAGTGAAAGATACAACTGATAAAAATATTTTTTTAACATATAAAACCACTGATACTTGTATTGTATATACAAGTATTGTATGTATTTACTGTACAAAAATTTTATCATTTGTACATGAAATAATAAATGTTCATGTCTGTCACTCTTAAAAATATCTATTCAATAATTTTCAACACAAACTGTAAATTTTATATATAACTTAGTTCTCATTACTAACAATATAACAATTTAAGCTACACTAGCAGAGCAATCTGGTTAAGATAAAAAAAAACATTCTTTTTATTAATCTCATATTTAGGTAAAACATTATGTGTAATGCAGGATTTCAATTAATGTTTTTCTAGATATTCCAGTACTTCTTGAAGTGGCAAAACATGCAAAAACAGAAACATATTTTCACAACCACAAAAAATGTGCAACAAATACGTGGAAAAAAGAAAACTGTTTTTTTAAAGCTGTTGATGTGTATTTACAATAAAACAACATGTCGACAACACAAATACCATCTGAAATGACTGCTGAAAAACAAATGATGAATATACAAGTGACCACTCACTCTACAAGATGACCCATTGAGATCCTGGGAATATAATGCTCATTTGTAAATTTATGTTTGACCTTTTATTGCGTAATTTATGTTATATTTCTATTTTACATAATTTTAAGTCAACTATTCATTTTCTTTTTTAACATTCTCATTTTGAGCATGTGTTATGTTTGTAACATCAGATACAATACTTAAGGCTTAAACATTGTCAAAAATGCTTATAAACATGCGAAACTATACTGAATTGTCTATAATAACAAGTCTAGAAAAGTGTAAACACTTTTCACTTGTTGCAAAATGTTACAGGTGAGTGAATAAATGAGTGAGTGAGGGATATAAGCTAGTATTCAGAAGAACAGTATTGAGAAGTAGGCTGTATTCAGAACAACAGTAGGCTGAAAAAACGTTTCCTGAAGAAATCTGGGCAGAAAAGGAAAATGTATGGCAGTGATTTTGAGAGAGAAAATAATTCAATCTCTGTATTACATGATGACAGTATGTTGTTTTGTA
Organism: Carcinoscorpius rotundicauda; assembly: GCA_011833715.1. Taxonomy (NCBI): domain Eukaryota; kingdom Metazoa; phylum Arthropoda; class Merostomata; order Xiphosura; family Limulidae; genus Carcinoscorpius; species Carcinoscorpius rotundicauda. The sequence continues at coordinate 15,725 of VWRL01001679.1, read as the reverse complement.
CAAACCTTTATGTACCCATAGGAGGAGTGATTATCTGATAAAGTCAACACTTTATTTGAATTACAGATTTTTAATGGAGCAAATATGAAAGTTTAAGCTATCTAACAACAAAAGATATACAGTCATACATAAATAGAGTTGTTCAGAGGTTGCTTAAATAAAGAAGTCCTTTAGTCCAAGCCACATGAAATGATGATAGATGAAAGCACAGATTTGTCAATATAGAAACATAATGCGTTTAAGATATGTGAAAATGGTGATACAGAAACAAAGTTTTTAACAAATGTAGCTACTAAAGATGAAAAAGTTCACATCACTTTAAGTCACGTGATAAAGTGTCTCACCAACCTCAAGCTTGACCTAGCCAAGATTGTTTTGCTAGCAACAGATGGTGCATCAACAGTCACAGCGAAAAAACAGGCATAATTGTGCAGACAGAATCAAAGTATTTTGCCTCTGCATAACAAATATACTGTATTGCCCATTGCCTAAACTTAGCTGTGATAGACTCAATTAAAAAGTTGGACACTCAAAACAGAGTACTTTTCTCTTGATGTTTCATGAATGGGTCCAAAGTAATTGTACTTCAAAACTTAACAGTATTCAAAAACTATCAGTGATGTCGAGAAACCCACTTGTTGAGAATTTTATACGCAAAAACTGTTAGGTGAAGCTGAAGCTATAATAAAAAATTGACGTAGCATATGAAAACTTGGGCTTTTGTTTGTTTGTTTTGGAATTTCGCACAAAGCTACTCGAGGGCTATCTGTGCTAGCCGTCCCTAATTTAGCAGTGTAAGACTAAAGGGAAGGCAGCTAGTCATCACCACCCACCGCCAACTCTTGGGCTACTCTTTTACTAACGAATAGTGGGATTGACCGTCACATTATACACCCCCACGGCTGGGAGAGCGAGCATGTTTAGCGCGACGCGGGCGCGAACCCACGACCCTCGGATTACGAACGCACGCCTTAACGCGCTCGGCCATGCTTGGGCTTTCAAATTTCGTTAAAGCTGTGTATGAGTTTTAACTCAGTCTTAGTTACCCTTTCAAAGTTTGCAAAAGAAAAAAATGCTACTGTCCATGGTTTGCACAAATACGTTTTATAAAATAAGACAGTGATGCTAGTGTCATTTATGCTAAATATTCATGATGTTCTAGCAATGCTTAGTGAGCAGTTATATAAAAATATTGCTATTTAGTGAAATACAGCCATTGATGCAAGCAACAACAGTGAGGTTAAGAGTTTCTATAATCAGAAGATGTAAATTTTCTAAAGAGCATGAGAGACTGTAATGAACTTAAAGCAGAATCAAAAACTTGCGTTTTATAAATGGAGGAAAATTAAATATAACAAAAATACTGAAAATGAATTGTCAAACCTGAGAAAAAATGTACATACAGTCTAACAAAAGAATATAAAATATAGATTAAGAAAAACGAGAAGACGAAAATTTTTAAAGAGTATAACTTCATGCCATAACCAATAGTGGCTCTTACACTATTATGTGGAACTGATCAAACAGTAAATGCTCATGGCAATCTCCAGGGAGTTGATGAACAAAGAGAAGAACAAAAATAAGTCAACAAACACTTAGACAAAGAAAAGCTTAAGTAATGGTATGATTTCAAAATCATACAAAAATTTACTTACTTAAGTCTGTGCCATAGGGTTATACAACTGCATAAAAAGAGATAACTGAAGTTTGTAAAGCTGAGTGAAATAAGCATGTATAGCTGTTATAACTGTTGAGTGCAAAAGGACCTTGAATGTTCAAAATGGAATAAAAAACAATACAGACGTTCATTGGTACAAAAACACAAAACAGTGTTTTGAATATTCAAATGGGTAATATTCAGGAATCAAATTATGATCTGGTTAAGGTAGTCAGGCTATAGGAATTCACAAAATATCAAAAGTAGAAAGAGAAAGCTTAGTCAACCATTTATGTATGCCTAGGGCTAAGAAACCAAAGGAGTCCTTTAGCTCTCATAAGAATTGAACAAGTACAACATTTGTTTAACATGTAAATATGTTAGACAGTTATGAAGTTTAGCATGCAAATATGTGAAAGTTTTTGAAGTTAAACTGTTAAAGATCTTGGTAATTATGTACAGAAAGTGATAAAATATTTTAAATCTTGTCACAGTTCAAGATATATCATTCAGCAAATGGAGAGCGGTAAAAGATTTAGACACAAGAAGTGCAAAGAAACTAGTAAGTTATAAGCTTAATAATCCATATTTATTCAACTGTGATGTAAAGACTTAAACTAGTGATATTAGTTTTGAGAAGGCTAGTCAAACAACAGAGATTAATTTGGTGATCTAGGAATACAGGTGAGCTCTTTAAGGAATAACTGTTTTTTTCTACTTTTACACAGAAGATTACCTTTATGTGGCAAAGCAATGTCCAGTGTTACGTATTTTTTAATGTTTTATATTCTTCGTGGATTAAACGCAACAGAAAAACACAGATAACAGCTTGTATAATTTATTACACTAAACTACTAACATATATAACAGATATAACAAATTATATGATAACAGTGACAGATATTAAGTTACAACATTCGAAATTAATTACAAAACAAAATAATATCAGTTTCAAACTTCAAAATTAATCACAATACAAAACGGTACTGGCCTGTATCTAATGTAATGATCTAAAATGAAAGTCTCAAATTCCAGTCTAGAGTGTGAATTTGGTCCCACGAAGAGATTCCGAAACAGTTCACAGTTCAATGAGATCGCCGTCTCTCAGCTCAAGCAGTAATTCAGATGTATCGTAGAGATTGACGAAATAAAATCACAACTTCCGTAGATCTAATTTCAATCACAAATCCAAGTTCAATATTCACAACAAACACTTAATCTTTCTCAAATAACTAACTCTCTTCTTTTGAAATGAAACTGGTGTCTGAATCTCACACTTTGTCTTCGAATAAAACTAATGACTGAATCTCTCTCCCTCGAATAAAAACTGATGACTGATCATTGAATCTGTCTCTTGTCACCGTCTTTTATACCGATAGGCCTATTTCTCGAACAATCTTGCAATTTCCATACAACTCCAGAGCTATCCACGCATATCCGTTCTTGCACGAGACTACACTTCTAGACAGGAAGTCACCAGCACTCATTTACAAACATGTGATTGGTCTACTTAATTCGAGAAAGTTCTAAAATATTACCTAAATAAATAACATATTTTAGTTTAAACTTCGAAACAATAATATCAATATGGAAAAATGAATAATACAAATGAAAATTCAAACACAACACGACATGTTGTCGTTTACAAAATATTTACACATATACATAACACCAGGTAAATTTGTTCATGTACCTTTTTTCTACCTATAATACAAATGTTTATGTATTATAAAGTCCAAGTCTTAGGCTTTATAATAAATAAGAATTTGTATCTCAAAAAAAAATAAAGGTGAACTGTTTCAAATGCTCACTAAAATTTTACTTTTCACCATTCACTTGGATTTTAGGGAGAAAATACCAATTGACATAGTATCTTATCTAAAGCTCTGTAAACTAATTTGACAGCCAGATTTTAAACTCATCAAATGACACAGTACATTACTGTTATGCAAATGTCATGTAAACGACAACCATGTCGAGAGTGTTATGTAAATGTTATGTAAACGACAAACATGTCATGTCGTGTTTGAATTCCCATATCTATTATTTATAATTCCATATTTATTTATTCTTTCGAAGTTTAAACCAATATGTTATTCATTTAAAATAACATTTAGAATTATTTATGTAGAAATTTCTAGAACTAGATAGATCTATCAATTGTATTGGCCTGGTGTTTGTACTGTGGAATTCTGGGAAGTTACGCGATTAGTATATAAACAGACGGCGATGCGGGTCAAGGAGTTTCTTTCGTTTGAAAAAGTTTAAATGTTTGTCGTGTGATTATTCAAATTGAATTTGTGAATAGAGCTAAAGCGGTGAAATTTTTATTCCGTCAATTTTTACAATTCAGTCGGATTACAGATTATACCGAAAGTCAATACGTGTTGGACTGTGAATGCTTTTGAAATTACCTATTCAAACATTAAAAATTTCTCCAGTGGGACTAAATTCATCGCTTAGATTGGAATTTTGGGTTTCTGATTTAGACACTCATTCTGGATCATATTATTAAACACAGGCCAGTATCTTTTGTATTATAAGTGGTTTTGAAGGTTGAAACTGGATATCTGTTATTGCTATTGGATAACTTATTTTGTGTCTGTCGCATATAAGTAGATCATTGTAATAAATTATACAAGCTGCTATCTGTGTCTTTCTGTTGCGTTCAAGTCCACACATAAAAAACGTAACAACTACATTGTTTTCAGTACAGAGTATCATCTACATGGTCTACAATTTGAAAATTTCGATTAAGGTAAGACAAAAGCTTTTACACGAAAGTTAGAAAGTTGGATATATTGCAGAATAAAGTACGTTTTGTGCGCATTATTATTTGTTCTCACAAACACTTTTTAAGCAAAAATTATTTAGTGTACAAGTACAATTAGCATAAAAAAAATAGGCTTATAATTCATTACTAACCAACAGTATAAAAACAAGACGTCACAAGTAAGCAACACATTTTCTTGTTTTTCACATATTTCTTATTTAATAAAAAAATAACAAAAATGTAAAAATTACAAACTTGTTAGATCAGGCAAGATAATAAAATATTGGCTAGAACTGGTGATACTGGGTTGCCCATGCTTAGGCCATTTGTTTGTATATAGTTTTGGTTATTGAACGTGAAGTTTGTCTTTATTGTGGAGAATTTTATGAGGGTTGCTAACTGGTTACTGGGAGTGTCTATAGTTGGGTTAGGGTCTCGGATATAGAGTTCTAAGGCTATCTTGCAGGCTTCTGTTGTTGGAACTTCTGTAAAGAGGGATATAACATCGAAACTGGCCATTAAGGCTTTATGATTAAGTTGATTTAGATTAGACTTGAAATTAAAAGAGTCTTTGATGAATGAGCTGGCTGACGTTGCATATTTGGAGAATGCCCATGCTATGTATTCACCAAGATTGTAATTAAACGATTCATATGTTGACATTATTGGTCGTAATGGACAATCTGGTTTATGAGGTTTGGGGATGCCGTATATTTGCGGTGTGCGTGAGTCGGTTTTACGCAGGTAGGAATAAAGTGTTTGTGAAATTGTGTTGGCTTTTTTCATTTGTAGTAGTAATTTGTTTAGTTGCGTCTCGTGTGTCTTTGTTGGATTTGTGTGTATTGGTTAGAAGAAGCAACAACAAGAAAAGTTACAAAACAGTAAAAGCAAAATTGAAAACACAGCAGCGAATGCAAAACGCGAAGGAAACGTCTTCAGATAAGTGGGAACTCGGTACGTGGCACGCTTCCGACTCGCGAACGGTGGTAACCGAGTGTGACAGGTGCTTCGATTGTTACTGTTTAAATTTGAAGCACACATCCTGTTCCTTTACTCATTCCGTTTCTACAACTGGTCAGAGGATTATCCCCACTTTTTGCAAAGTACTTTTGATTAATATCCATACACTTCTTTAGCCAGGGACAAAACAGCGACATCTGAGGCACTCTCACGAGAGGGTAACCAGCGTTTAATACTATTTTGTTGTAGGGGAGAAGGAGGCGAGTACGCACGACTTCTCCCGATGGAAACCAAAATACACGTTAATAAACAGAGGTAAATTAATGTGTATAGCGAAATGACGAATAAAAGAAGGTGAATATCAAATGTAATAAATAATTCTAGTCCCGATGCAAGCTCGTGTCAAAATCTAAATTCCGCACACGCATCAGCAAGTGATGGGATGTGGGCCTGTGTAACGAGAGTAAAATACCAGATTTTGTGAAAGTAGGTAACGAAAGAAATGTAGAGAAGACACAAACACCAACATGCGACTTAAAGACGTTTCATAAAAGTTCTCAGAGGCTCAATTGATCGATTTAAGGGTTCCATGTCAGTGACACGCACGCCTGCGTGCGACAGTTTCCACCCCTCCGAAATGACACTCGTGTAGTTTTGGGGATGTGTAACGAAAAAAAACCGGAGTTATTAGGACTCGGGCTACACTTTCCAGCGTCCTCCAGTAACAGAAAATTACCTTTATATTTCACAACTACAAAATTTTAGGCTGCGACAACGATTTTGCTTTAAGGGTGATACTTAAAACACCGAATAAGAGAAGAATTAAACTGTCATCGTTCATACCACGTTGAAAGCGCCGGTTCTCGTCCGATCACCGAAGCTAAGCAACGGCGGGCCCGGTTAGTACTTGGGAGGGTGACCACCTGGGAATACCGGGTGATGATGACATTTTTTTTTTTTTGTCACGTTGAAATTGGTGGGTCTCCCACAGGGCTGATCGATGCCTCTCACTTTTTTTTTTCACGATGTCATTTTTAAGAGATAATAATAAAAAACAAAATTCCTGCTCCGAAACAAAAGTGGTGTGCTCAATTGAAGTGCCTTAATAGTTCGCGTCTGTAATGGGAAAACATTTTTGCTATAGGAACTGATACATTTTATATGCAAAAACGGCTCGTTTGGGTTCAGAAAATATTTTAAATAGAAGAGCGAACAACGTTTCGACCTTTTTTCGGTCATCGTCAGGTTCACAAAGAAAGAGGTAACTGACCGGAAGCTGACCACATGTTTGGAAGGGGTTGTGTAACTGAGTGTCGCAATGTAGAGGGCGGGGTTAGATGTTTGAATATATAATTTTATCTATAATATTAATATAGGTATAGTTGCGTTCCTTTATATTGGTTTATTTTGGGTTTAAGTTGTTGTATAAGTAAGGCTTCTTTAATTTTGCGTTTGTTTATGTTTGTTCTATGGTTATGTCGTGTCCATTCGACTTGCAGTGTTCGAAAACGTGTGGAGGTGACTTTTTATGTTCTTTGAATCTGGTTTCCATTTTTCTACTTGTTTCTCCAATATAGAAGGCGTGGCAGTTATCACATTGTATTTTATAAATAATGTTTGTGTGGTGTTTGTCAGTGTAGTTCTTACATAGTATAGACCTTAGTTTTGTGCCTGGTTTTCGAATAAATTTAGTATTAACTGGAATGTTATATTTTGTTACTACTTTTTGCCAAATGTTGGTTATTTGTTTGCTGATGTCAGGAATATATGGCATACAGCAGTATACGGTTTCGTGAGATATATTTACTTTTGTTGGTTGATTTTGCTTTCTGTCTAGGTGTGTGCGTATAATGTTTTCTACGGTTTGTGGAGGAAACTTATTGATGTTGATGAAGTATTGTTTTATTTTGTCTAATTCATCGTTAATTTTATCTGGTGAGCATAGTTTTATGGCTGTGTTTATCTGGTTTCTTAGTATGTTGAGTTTTTGTTTTGTTTCATGTGCTGAGTCCCAAGGAATGTATAGTCCAGTATGGGTGATTTTTCGGTGGATTTCTGTTTTGAATTGTGTGTCGGTTCTTATAATTTTCAGGTTAAGAAATGATATTTGATTGCTTTCTTCCTGTTCACATGTGAAGTTAATGTGAGTGAAAAAAATTAAGTGTGTGTTCTGCAGATTTGAATCCCGCAACCGTGTCATCTACATATCTGTACCAGTATAGTGGTGGATGTAAAGCTGTATTAATTGCTTGTGTTTCAATTTGTGTCATGAAAATATTGGCTAGAACTGGTGATACTGGGTTGCCCATGCTTAGGCCATTTGTTTGTATATAGTTTTGGTTATTGAACGTGAAGTTTGTCTTTATTGTGGAGAATTTTATGAGGGTTGCTAACTGGTTACTGGGAGTGTCTATAGTTGGGTTAGGGTCTCCGATATAGAGTTCTAAGGCTATCTTGCAGGCTTCTGTTGTTGGAACTTCTGTAAAGAGGGATATAACATCGAAACTGGCCATTAAGGCTTTATGATTAAGTTGATTTAGATTAGACTTGAAATTAAAAGAGTCTTTGATGAATGAGCTGGCTGACGTTGCATATTTGGAGAATGCCCATGCTATGTATTCACCAAGATTGTAATTAAACGATTCATATGTTGACATTATTGGTCGTAATGGACAATCTGGTTTATGAGGTTTGGGGATGCCGTATATTTGCGGTGTGCGTGAGTCGGTTTTACGCAGGTAGGAATAAAGTGTTTGTGAAATTGTGTTGGCTTTTTTCATTTGTAGTAGTAATTTGTTTAGTTGCGTCTCGTGTGTCTTTGTTGGATTTGTGTGTATTGGTTAGAAGAAGCAACAACAAGAAAAGTTACAAAACAGTAAAAGCAAAATTGAAAACACAGCAGCGAATGCAAAACGCGAAGGAAACGTCTTCAGATAAGTGGGAACTCGGTACGTGGCACGCTTCCGACTCGCGAACGGTGGTAACCGAGTGTGACAGGTGCTTCGATTGTTACTGTTTAAATTTGAAGCACACATCCTGTTCCTTTACTCATTCCGTTTCTACAACTGGTCAGAGGATTATCCCCACTTTTTGCAAAGTACTTTTGATTAATATCCATACACTTCTTTAGCCAGGGACAAAACAGCGACATCTGAGGCACTCTCACGAGAGGGTAACCAGCGTTTAATACTATTTTCTTGTAGGGGAGAAGGAGGCGAGTACGCACGACTTCTCCCGATGGAAACCAAAATACACGTTAATAAACAGAGGTAAATTAATGTGTATAGCGAAATGACGAATAAAAGAAGGTGAATATCAAATGTAATAAATAATTCTAGTCCCCTTGCAAGCTCGTGTCAAAATCTAAATTCCGCACACGCATCAGCATGTGATGGGATGTGGGCCTGTGTAACGAGAGTAAAATACCAGATTTTGTGAAAGTAGGTAACGAAAGAAATGTAGAGAAGACACAAACACCAACATGCGACTTAAAGACGTTTCATAAAAGTTCTCAGAGGCTCAATTGATCGATTTAAGGGTTCCATGTCAGTGACACGCACGCCTGCGTGCGACAGTTTCCACCCCTCCGAAATGACAATCGTGTAGTTTTGGGGATGTGTAACGAAAAAAAACCGGAGTTATTAGGACTCGGGCTACACTTTCCAGCGTCCTCCAGTAACAGAAAATTACCTTTATATTTCACAACTACAAAATTTTAGGCTGCGACAACGATTTTGCTTTAAGGGTGATACTTAAAACACCGAATAAGAGAAGAATTAAACTGTCATCGTTCATACCACGTTGAAAGCGCCGGTTCTCGTCCGATCACCGAAGCTAAGCAACGGCGGGCCCGGTTAGTACTTGGGAGGGTGACCACCTGGGAATACCGGGTGATGATGACATTTTTTTTTTTTTGTCACGTTGAAATTGGTGGGTCTCCCACAGGGCTGATCGATGCCTCTCACTTTTTTTTTTCACGATGTCATTTTTAAGAGATAATAATAAAAAACAAAATTCCTGCTCCGAAACAAAAGTGGTGTGCTCAATTGAAGTGCCTTAATAGTTCGCGTCTGTAATGGGAAAACATTTTTGCTATAGGAACTGATACATTTTATATGCAAAAACGGCTCGTTTGGGTTCAGAAAATATTTTAAATAGAAGAGCGAACAACGTTTCGACCTTTTTTCGGTCATCGTCAGGTTCACAAAGAAAGAGGTAACTGACCGGAAGCTGACCACATGTTTGGAAGGAGTTGTGTAACTGAGTGTCGCAATGTAGAGGGCGGGGTTAGATGTTTGAATATATAATTTTATCTATAATATTAATATAGGTATAGTTGCGTTCCTTTATATTGGTTTATTTTGGGTTTAAGTTGTTGTATAAGTAAGGCTTCTTTAATTTTGCGTTTGTTTATGTTTGTTCTATGGTTATGTCGTGTCCATTCGACTTGCAGTGTTCGAAAACGTGTGGAGGTGACTTTTTATGTTCTTTGAATCTGGTTTCCATTTTTCTACTTGTTTCTCCAATATAGAAGGCGTGGCAGTTATCACATTGTATTTATAAATAATGTTTGTGTGGTGTTTGTCAGTGTAGTTCTTACATAGTATAGACCTTAGTTTTGTGCCTGGTTTTCGAATAAATTTAGTATTAACTGGAATGTTATATTTTGTTACTACTTTTTGCCAAATGTTGGTTATTTGTTTGCTGATGTCAGGAATATATGGCATACAGCAGTATACGGTTTCGTGAGATATATTTACTTTTGTTGGTTGATTTTGCTTTCTGTCTAGGTGTGTGCGTATAATGTTTTCTACGGTTTGTGGAGGAAACTTATTGATGTTGATGAAGTATTGTTTTATTTTGTCTAATTCATCGTTAATTTTATCTGGTGAGCATAGTTTTATGGCTGTGTTTATCTGGTTTCTTAGTATGTTGAGTTTTTGTTTTGTTTCATGTGCTGAGTCCCAAGGAATGTATAGTCCAGTATGGGTGATTTTTCGGTGGATTTCTGTTTTGAATTGTGTGTCGGTTCTTATAATTTTCAGGTTAAGAAATGATATTTGATTGCTTTCTTCCTGTTCACATGTGAAGTTAATGTGAGTGAAAAAAATTAAGCGTGTGTTCTGCAGATTTCAACCCCGCAACCGTGTCATCTACATATCTGTACCAGTATAGTGGTGGATGTAAAGCTGTATTAATTGCTTGTGTTTCAATTTGTGTCATGAAAATATTGGCTAGAACTGGTGATACTGGGTTGCCCATGCTTAGGCCATTTGTTTGTATATAGTTTTGGTTATTGAACGTGAAGTTTGTCTTTATTGTGGAGAATTTTATGAGGGTTGCTAACTGGTTACTGGGAGTGTCTATAGTTGGGTTAGGGTCTCGGATATAGAGTTCTAAGGCTATCTTGCAGGCTTCTGTTGTTGGAACTTCTGTAAAGAGGGATATAACATCGAAACTGGCCATTAAGGCTTTATGATTAAGTTGATTTAGATTAGACTTGAAATTAAAAGAGTCTTTGATGAATGAGCTGGCTGACGTTGCATATTTGGAGAATGCCCATGCTATGTATTCACCAAGATTGTAATTAAACGATTCATATGTTGACATTATTGGTCGTAATGGACAATCTGGTTTATGAGGTTTGGGGATGCCGTATATTTGCGGTGTGCGTGAGTCGGTTTTACGCAGGTAGGAATAAAGTGTTTGTGAAATTGTGTTGGCTTTTTTCATTTGTAGTAGTAATTTGTTTAGTTGCGTCTCGTGTGTCTTTGTTGGATTTGTGTGTATTGGTTAGAAGAAGCAACAACAAGAAAAGTTACAAAACAGTAAAAGCAAAATTTAATGTCAGTTTATTCGACACGCTTCCAAAATGTTTTATTGACCTGAAGCTTTAGCAAATGAAAACGAAATTTAATCCATCATTTCCTGCGATCGTCGAGAAAAGTAGCAGCTCTAAGTACTACTTCACTCTTAACGGAACCCCTCGGTTCAGACGCATTTCGGAGCGAAGAGAAATAAACTATCTCTTCGGGTCGACCTTGATGATGCACGAAGGGTGCGAGATCTACAAAACAGAAACTCCCTTAAGGAGTAGATGCAGCCCACATCAATCTATGGAAGTCTTATACAGATGGAATTTAAAACATCTTCCTGTTTCATAAAATTGTCTCGCTCGTGCACGTTTTGCCTGAGAAAAAACAATTGTCGAGGGGTCTGTCTGCTACACAGAAAAGGCGACGCGACAAATATTTCGAATTTCCTTACAAAACGTTTGGTGCTGCTTCGGTCACTGCTGTAGTTCCACGCCTGGGTGGTTATGAGGTAACCTTTGTTCTCCCCGCCGATGTGGATCTGGCTATAGATGCTGGTTTAGTTGTAAATGGGGTACATTGTTTGGCTAATGGTGTGACTACACGCACTATTACCGTTTCGTTTATGGATGTGCCGGATTATATAAACGATGAAGTTATACTTAACAATTTTAAGGATTTTGCTTGTGAGGTAAAGAGCCCTCTAGTGTGGAAGAGAGAGCAGGGCATATACCTAGGTCTATGACATGTACGAGTGTCTTTCAGCGACACCTGTGTTTCTTTGCTTTATGTGGTGAAAGTTTTCGACCCATTGGGCAAAGCGGTTATGTTAAAGGTAAAACATGATCGCCAGTCCAAGGTGTGTAATTTGTGTTTGGGGGCAGATCATTTATATTGAGATTGTCCCCAGTTTATTTGCCGTCCTTGTAATGTGCAAGGACATGTTCGGCAACCTTGTCCCAAGCTTGTTGTTCCTCGACCTTCTTCTTGTGACGACTCTGATGTGGCCACGCCTGCTCCTGCGCGGGAACACGTTGACGTAGCCTCGGTTGTTCCTGCTCGTGCCGTGGCTGAAGAAGATGAAAGACTTTCAGTTCAACCACGTGCTGATTCAGAAGTTTCACTTTCAAGGGAGTCTGCAGTTACTCATTGGGTGGTGGAGGATTTATCTTCCAGACGACCGACGGTATCTGGTGGTGCCAGGGAGAGGTCTAGTAGTAAACCCCCAGCTGGAGGACGTGATTTTAATCGCCACTTTCCACCACTTACTGTTATTTGTGAGAGTACCGCCGACGATGTGGAGATGCTTGCCACACGTTGTTGGAAGTATGCTAGTGCGGTGGCTATGATTCCGGGTGACACCTCAAGAAAAAGCAGTGGACGTAAACAAGTGTCCGACGTGCCGATACTGCGGATATCTCGTGCTAAGACGAAGACGTTGTCTCAGCCATAACTGAGTTTTTTGTGCCTGTTTATTTGCTTTATTCTAGTGTAAAATTTAGTTTTCTTGTTTATTTACTTTGTACATTTTGCTCAAAACTTTACTTTTGTTCTTGTTATTTCTGTGCAAGATACAGTTTACTTTAAATACACGTACCTCTTTGTCGTCCTTGGCATGGTACATTTACTCGGCGGGCCCGGTTAGTACTTGGAAGGTTGACCACCTGGGAATACCGGATGATGATGATATTTTTTTTCCACGTTAAAATTGGTAGGTCTCGCTCGCAAAGAGCTCATCCATACCTCTCACTTTTTTCACAATTTCATTTTTAAGAGATAATAAAAAAATTTCCTGCCCCAAAACAAAAGTGGTGTGCTCAATTGAAGTGCCTTAATAGTACGTGTCTATAATGAACTGACTTTTTTATTTTTGTTTGTTACTTGCAAGGGTTTTTCCTCCATAGTTGATGAAAAAGTTGATTAGTTCCTGTGACAAAAATGTTTTCTCAAGAGTTTACAATGATAGACACTTTATTTATTTCTTTTGGGAAGGATTTCTTTTTATCTTTTTTTTTTATCAAACCTTGTGAAATAGGGAGACGTATTAGTAAGCTCTGTGCGAGACTTTCCAACTTCAACGTGAAAAAGAAGGAAAACGTCATTATCAACTGGTATTTCCAAGTCTCACCCCATCGTCCTTATCGGGTGCGACGTTCCTTATCTTCGGTGATTGGACGAAAACCGGCTTTTTTATTTTATTTTTTTACAATCCTCTTCTAAAGGCCACATGATCAGATATTTTATATATGAAACAAGTACAAAAAATCAAAAACACTTTTATATACAATTGAATTCACCTAATACTATATTTTATTGCTAATATCAAAGACCCATGATAATGCAACATTGTGAACAAGAACAAATTAGTTTAAAATAAATTTGATGTAGAATTTACGTCATTACGAATAACTTACCTGGAATAATTAAAATTTATTTTCTTTCTTAACTGAATGTTATGAAATGAAAACAGTTTTAAATGGATATTTTTTCTAAACAAATTTTCTCAATAGTCATTTTATAATATTTAGCTAATCAAAAACATACTCTGTAGGCTGTTATCGTTTCTTAATCCATATCGGCAGCCCTTTACCAGTATTCGCCGTTTGTGATTCATTGGTTTTGATTTTTGAATGATAAAGGAAATCGTGTCCAAAACTGTCGTCTATATTGGCTGAATATGGCAATTTAAATGTCTTGCTGTTTCGGTGTCTTTACCAGAAAGTGTACGATGTTTTTGCATATGAACAAGTTTATTGTTCGTCATTAAAGCATTGTGATAAAATAAATAATCCACATCAGTAAAGACAAAATCTTTAAATGAGCGAAAATTATATTTATGTATTTTTTCCTCTTATTATCTATTAAAATATCTTTTTAAGCAGTAATTTCTTCATCAGTGGGAAAGGAGTTCTGGTATATTAAGTTAGTTTTTAACAGGAAGATAATTTTAGTGAATAACATTTTTGCCATCTGAGTCATACATTTCAAAAATAAATTATGTTGTACCTGTAATTGGGGGAATCAATCTTTCGACTAACTCTTTCCATTTTTCTGGATTGGCATCATTCAACTTTTTGTAATACTGTCTGACTTGAACATGTATCACGCATTCAGATACATCCTGACATGACTCGATAATAGTTTTAATAGAAGCCAACGTGGGACAAATTCGTAAGTGAAATACCTTAAGCGAATTGGTCTCGCGCTTTTAAAAATTTTATTAAAAAATGTACTTATTCCGATAGTGGGAACAAAAATATTGAGAAACAGTGGTTATTGGAAAATAATTTCTGTGTTATTTGGAAAGATTCGACGACGAGCATTTTATGTAACTTATACTTGACAATAAAATGTAGAAACATTTATCATGTGTCGTGGGAGGATGTCACAACACCACATATCGTGCCCAAGATTTAAATCACCATACTTACCTTAAAGATGGGCAAATAGGATAGAAATGAAAATATGTTATAATCTGCTGATCTGAAGAACCATTTTAACCTAAACGCCACGTTTTAAATCTTTATGTATTAACTTGAGACCACCTTTGTCTTTTGAAGAAACCAAAATTTTGTAATGCACTTTATGTCCACTATTCCATTTTAACCATAAAATATCGTGTTTAACTGCGAGATAAATCCTGTTTTCTCTCGGCAAGACCATCAGATAATACCAAATAGTGCTGGAAGCTGACGAGTTCACAACCATAATCTTCCCTTTCAGTGACAGACTTCGATATCTTAAACCAACCAATATGCGTGCTATTCTCTGAAACAATACCTCTCAGTTCAGATCATGAATTTTTGCCGCATTTCTGAATACTCAAACTTTTGAAAGGCCATTTCTAATAGTCAATTTACCAATTTATACTTCCTGGTTATCAGCTCATGAGCCCAACCACAAAACCTTTACTTTTTCAAAGTTTACTTTGCTTCCAGATGCTCGTTGATAATCGTTACACGTTTATTGTATGGCAGTAAGAGAGTCAGCGTCAGACACTGTTATCAGAGTATCGTCAGCATGCATGTATACCAGTGAAGTCAAACAGATGTAATTGTATTTGAGAGAAATACCGTGAATTTATGTACAATTTACATTCTCTAACAATTTATAATTAAACAACCACACACCAGGCCCTAACGTCGCACGAGAAAAGTAACTGTACATTCAATTATGTTATGAAATGGAACATGGCCAATTTTCGTAGAGTGGGATAGACTTTGTAAGACACCAATTAGAATTTGTTCGGGATCTGTCATTAATGTGATGAAATGGGTTTTATCTAACCTTTCGTTTAAAACACAATTGAAATCACCCGTTATAATTAAAAATCAGAAGGTATAAATTGATAAAAGAACAACGTTCTGTAGACGAATTTGGTGCATAGTTATTAACTGTAAAATGTCTAGCACTGTAAGTGAATGTTTAAACTTGTGACCTACTCCACTAATATGATAATCAATATCATTAATATCTAGACCTATGTAAATACAAATTGCAACATCTTTTCTATCTAATCAGT